>SJJU01005537.1:0-30979 GCA_012932125.1 Conopomorpha cramerella | reverse complement strand
TATAAATAACTCGTCCTCTATCCTATCACCGTCCATGGGCATTTGTTTAGCAAGTGCCTCTTGACTATCACTGAGCTTTGGAAATATAACTTTAAAGAGAAAAGAACCAACTTCAACTATCAAAATTTGACAGATTTATGGATCCCATTGTCAGAACTGAACCAAATATTAATGGTACCAAACGAAAGGCATTTGCTTTCAGATATAAAAAGAATCAACAATAGGTTCACCAACTCAAATGTTTTGAGGTTACAAATATTTAAAAAATTACTGACGAATTGAGAACCTCCTCCTTTTTGAATTTGGTTAAAAAGGCGTGAAGTCCATTTTAGAATTCATTTTATTACGTGTGGATGGCGCGCGATTGCATCCACGTAGTTTCAGTTATTCATAAAAATGATAGTGGCGCCATCTGTCGAAGATTTTTCAGAAATCAAGAAACCTTCGTAGACTCGGGTCCCGGGTTCGAGTCCGGCTACTGGACGTGTACCAATGGAACTCTTTTTCAGAGCTTATGTACGCAAACGCAACGCTCGTACGGTGAAGGACAACATCGTGATGAAACCCGCACACCACAAGGTGTGTGAACCTATAACGGCGATGGGCTCACCCCCTGTCACGTTGGGTTAAATACGCTTGGTGAACCGTGGGCATTTGCTTTAGAAAGTGCCTCTGCCTACCCCGCTTTGGGATTAAAAGGCGTGAAGTGTATTTTATTTCTTTTTTTCGCTAGACTCATTCCACAAGGTCGGTCATATACTATAGTATATATATATTTATATAGACTCCTAATGTTCTATATTTGACATCAAAATAATTCTGGCAAATAGATAGAGATAAATGAAGAATGGGCGTGGCCAAATCGATGATTGGCTCAAATGTAGTCGGCTGTCAATCACTCACCTTACGGGCGCTCGTCATTGGGCGACTACGAGCAGTGTTATGATTGGACTAGGATATGTATTGCTAGAACAGTTTTGCTGTCATGCGGTGATTGTATGGTCGATGCGCACAGTACTTCGCTAAAGGTCCATTACATAATGTTCCCCAGACGTGGACGGCGTGACGCACGTAGTTAACTACGACTTCCCGAACACTACGGAGGACTACATCCATCGCATCGGGCGCACCGGCCGCTCCGACAGCAAGGGGGAGTCGCACACACTGCTCACCGATGACGACGAGAGACACGCTAGCCACCTCATTAAGTTACTTAAGGACGCTAACCAGGTTTGTAGTAGACACTCTTCAATGTGTCATGCCATTGTCTTTCTAATTCGTTCCTAGAACACTAGCTGAAATCAATACACAGCGCAACCATCCCCTCAAGTGGCATACACGTGAAAAGAACATAAGTAAAATACAAGCCGGCATGGACTATACTTTGATTTTTAATTCACTGCCAACTTGAGATGGTTTGTGCAACAGTAGTCTTCAAAATCACTCAAAATATATATTTTTTATTGTATCATCCAATGGTTGGTAAAACCTGGAATGTCACATTGACATTGACAGTAATGACAGAGAGCGAGACACGTGTTTCGTGGTTATTGTGGGTTAGAAATTAGAGTGCAGTGATCAGGGCACCTGTAACCATTATGATGGTCGCGGGTTCGTTTGTCGTGAGCGTGGTTGTTTTATCTATCTATAATTCTTTATTATCTATTGAAAAATGTTTACTAACTACAAGAAGAGCCTGTGTCCTGCGCCACAGGGTAACCTATAGCGGGAACAGTGCCATTTATTTTAAGCATCTAATCTTTAAATAAAGAATTTCATTTCATTTCATTTCATATCTATGTATGTATTTCACAGGCATGCATTTATTTTTGCTAATAAACACACAAAAACAAATTCAGTGCAACAGGTTACACGTACAATGCACGTTAAATGCAGCATTCCTATATATCGTTGGTGCGACCAGTTTGGTGACCATTGTACAGGATATCCTAGTTTGATGTCATGTGACCGTGCGTGAAATGTCCCGAGATATTTAAACAAAATCAAACGTCTGAACACATTTTTCAGGAAATCCCCAAAGACCTGGAAGACATGGCGCGCTCGTACCAGATGTCTAAAACGAAGTATCAACCGCAGAAGACATTCAAGCACAATAAGTTCCAACAAAAGGGCTGGAATCCCAACAGGAGATGGGATAAATCTCGCTCTCTGAATAGATATTGATTGTAGTACACAAGGTATTAGTAGATCTTTAATGTAATGTCTTTTAATATAAAAAGATATTTAGGTCAATTTTGTGATTGTTTTAATTCCCAAATACTTATAGTAGATGTACCACCATTATTTAGTCACGGTACCTGCCTCTAGGATGACGGGCGCGGATTCGATTCCCGCCTATGCCGTAATGTTTTGTGCGTCTAAGTGTGTCGAGGTCGGTGGAGTATTGCACCGCCTTGAGGCTATACTCTAGGTGAGTTTTATGACACACTGGACATCTCCACAACGGTATTATCGTTGCACAACTACGCAGTAGATTTAATTAATGTTATCGAAGTTAGGTATATTTCTAATAAAATAAATTAAAATATTTACACTGTTTTTAATACTTACATTGAAAGTACCCCAAATAACGTAAAATTAAGTAGTTAGCTGTCGCGTAAATGTTCCTTACAACTACAGGGTGAGTCTGAATACACTTAGGGGTATTTCCACCGACCGGACGGCACGGCACCGGACAGAAACGGATTTTTGAATCTTTAAACAAAAATGTATCTTATATACGATGTTCAAAGCCGGCTCTGTCGGTATTCCGCGGCACGCGTTCGGATACCGACGCATGCCGCCGCCGTCAAGTCCTCGATGTAAAATAGACTTTGAACATCGTATATAAGATACATTTTTGTTGAAAGATTCCAAAATCCGTTTCTGTCCCGTGCCGTGTCGTCCGGTCGGTGGAAATACCCCTTTAGGCGGAAGTATGTCGAGCGAGTAGTACCTCGTCATACAAAATCGATCAGCTAATTAATTGGGCTTTTTATAATGAGGTCGAATTTCAGAGGGTCCTACAGGTACAGCATACTAGTAGTTAGAAGGGAATGTCAGACTCCCCCTGTATATTTACCCCAAGGAAAATCTGCGTTGAAGAAATATTCAATATCTTTATTACTTCTCAAATATAGTGATCTGGGGAGTCGTTGTAGTAATGAGACTTTAGGTCATTTCGAGGCAGGGGCTACTATCGAACTTTACGAACTTCATTGTACAATAAGTTATTACCTGTGAACTTTAACCTAACTGTATTACATACACTAATATATTTATCCACGCTTAGGTAAGGTTTTTAAATGGTTGGGTAATCAAATATTTTCACATTAATGAGTATAAAATATTGTAAGGCAGCCATAAAAAGCGGTAGTGTTTCGCTCCGGCTGTCCTTGACTGTACCTGTAGCATAGTGATACTAGTTATCACTGATAAGTGCCCAAACACAATCATATATGAAAACAAAACACGAGGTGGGAGTCCTTGCCCTTGCCTATTGAGCCATGCACTGTCATTAATTTTATGACGTACATAGGGATTACTATTACATGTCAGATTTAACGGGGGTTTAACCAAATTCATATAGCTCGTGCCATTGATAAAACTTTATCCGGCAATATTAAGTTACCATGACAACATCGACCCGCTTGTAGGAGCCGTATAAGCCATTAACAGTTACTTTACACGCCGCTATGGACGCGAATAAAAACGAGAAGCACTATAAAGAAGTTTCACGTAAAACAATTTTTGGTATTAAATTACCACCAATAGACAATTCCAATGATGCTAAAGTGAAAACAATCATCGACGTAGACCCAGAATTTTACTCTATGGTAGAAGGTAGACCTATTAGACCAAACACATCCTACCACACATATAAAGGCAACATTAAGGATTTAGCACTGAAAAGAACACTGTACGGATTTGTTAAAGACGAAATTTTGAGGATTGATCGCGAAATCGACACAGAAAAGGCGGTGTACGAAAAGGCATCAAAACACTTCGAAGAATACCAAAACAGCTTCGATAAATTTTTGGCCGATGACAATAATAAGACGATAGAAATAATGCAAAAATCGGATGCACTAGATAAAGAATTGGCTCATCAAACTGAAGAACACAAGCAAGCTGAATTCGAATTAGCTTCAATCAAGTCAAAGTTACAATACATCGACGAATCACTGCAAATTTTACTGTCTTGTGAGAATTTTCTGCACAAGGCGTCGCCAATTTTGTGGTTAGAGAAACAAAACATAAAGCCTGACGTGAAACACGAAGACATAATTGTTATAGATAATGACATTTTTAAAGAAATCGATAAAGAGGCTGTAGAAGAAAAGATAAAAAGTCTGCCACCGCCGCGGCTGTATTTTGAAACACCTGAACAAATGTTAGACGTTTTCGATCAGACTGAGAAGCAAAATCTCAATTATTTGCTGGTAACGGAGGAGCTTGCTTTGCAGAAAAACAAGTTCTTGAAAGTAATGACATCATTGAAAAACGTGATGCAGGATGAAGTCCAGTTAATTCAGAAGAATGTAAGTATAGTTAATAGTGAAGATGTAGGTACTGATCACAGAGTTACGTCTATAAAGGACATTCAAGGATTATGTTAAAAATTTACCTATAGTAAATCAGGTATAAGATGGAACAAGAGCTTATTGGAATTCTCGTATTCGGATATTTGAGTGCAATCGGATTGGACTTGACTCTGTAATTCTATAATCATAAACCTACCATTGCAGGATGAATTTCTATTGAATTAAACTTTCCAAGCATACCAATTGGCCCCTGTACCTATTAAAAGTTATGTGTATGGTGTTTTTAAATAATACGCACCGGTGGCCTTATTTTTTTCTTTAGAGGCGAACTAAATTAAAGCGCAATTAACTATAGGGTCTGGAGGTCAAGTTTACTACAAAAATTAAAAATAATATGTAGCCGATCAATTTAAAATATAACCTAATGGCATTTTACAGATGGCTGACGTGGAGGAAGTCATTCGTTGGAACGAAATGCGCGAGTCTGACCTCCAAGATCTGTTCTACCGCGTACTCGAACAAAAGATGAGACAGCTCATTTCTTCAGAAACAGCCCTAGAAATATTCAACTATGTAGAGTTTGCTTATGAACAAATATTAGCACCCAATGAGACAAAGTTAAACAGCTATGACATGATGTTGGCTATAGAATCAGAGTATAATAACATTATGCTAGATTTATCTAGATTCGACTTGGAAACACTTAAGAAGATTGAAAAAGAAACTTACGAGAACGGTGTGTTTGAGCTGAAACAAGCAAAGGTCGCTCACAAGCTGTTGAAGGACGTTGATAAACTTAACAAGAGATTGAAAGCCTCGTATGAACCTTCAAGAAGGAAAACAATTATTTAGTAATTAAATGTCTTTTTTGATAGAAGACAATGTCATTAAAGCAGTCGCTCGGTGTACTTGTTGTTTACGTATTTGTTTACAATATTTTAATAATTATTTTTAGTTATTCCGGTGAAAAATGTCGTCGTGTTTAGATAAAAAACCGACTCCTATACTGCCTATAAAAACTCTGGATGTAGTGTTTAGGAGGCGATACTTACCCAACACACAATACTACTTCACAAATAGGAAGCATGCTTTGGACAAAGTGAAGGGTCCACAGAAGCGGACCAGTCCGTTTCTAGTGCCTCGCTCAGAGAAGTTGCTATCATACATTAAGTATAGTGACAGAAAAGAAAAGATTGCTGGCAGACAGAGACTAGCCCAACCATTGCACAAGAAAGATAACCTACGTATTGCCGCGACGAGGGACATGTCGAAGCGGCTCTTTATTGAAGAACCACCAGACGACGTTAGGGCTGTTGTTGAGATTCATCCAGAGTTCTACACAGTAATCGAAGGCCGACCACTAAGATGTCATGACGATATTAAGGTATACGTGAACAATATAAGGAACTACGCCATGTATCGACAGCAAATAGGATACCGCCGCGATCTCATTCTTAAGGTAGAACAAGGCGCAGGAGATGAGGGCCGAGAGCACGATAAAATAGTGTATAACTACAAACAACATGTTAAAAACTTCCAAAGGTTCCTGACGGAGGATTATAAAAAAGCTTGTGCTAAAGTCACTAGAACAGAACAAGTGTACGCAGAATTAGTGTCCAAAAGTAACGAATTTCTGAGCTACATTTCAAAAGTAACACTTTTAAACAACGTAATATTCAAACTGGACGCAATAAGAGGTATTCTCAAGATGTATAGAACTTATTTGCTGTTTGTCGCGCCGCTATCATGGCGACAAAGAAACGACGAAACCCTGAGGGGAAAGATCCAGTCAATTCAATTCGAAGCTGGTGAGTTTATGACTGATAATGACTTAGTGGAATCTCTGGATATCGACAAAATGATAGAATTGGCTGGTATAGAGCTGAGAAACCCACTACCAGCTAAACTGTATTTTAAAACTCCGGAGGAAATGATGTATTTGTTTCGAACAATGGAAATGCAAAGCCGAGAGTATCTTACAGAGATGTCAAAAACTGATGGTCCGTATCGAATGCTTCAAGATCGTATGAAACAGTTGAAACAATCGACAATACAGGAGTTAGACTATTTTCAATACTACATAGAAAGCATTAAAAAGGAAATTGCCAGGGAGGAGTACAATGAGAACTTTCTTCAGGAGAAATTCTACCGCATATTGAATGGCTGCTTTTACGACAGTGTTGCGAGTCCTGATACGCTAAAATTGAAAATATGCGTCGAATATGTATATGAACAGATATTTGGAAAGTGTGAAGAAGGTCATCAGTGTATTCGGGACCCAATGAAAATTTTAGAAGTCACGTACGAAGACTATAACTTGAAACTAGATGCCCTGGATTTCAAGATTGTGACCCAAGCGCAAAAAGACTTCTTCGCACAAGATTTGAGGATGATGAATAACGCATATAAAGCTCAACGGGAATTGAAGGCATTTAAAGAAATGACAAATGCTATGAACAAAGCATTCTACCCACCAGCTGAATTTAGACGTCCCGATATATCGAAGAAGTCTGGTAAAGACGCTCATAAGAATGTACACGATGAAACTGGTGAACATACAGAAGATATCCCAAAGATCAAACTGACAGCAGACGAGTTGGAAGGTATAATGCTGTTCACGGAATGGTGTGAGGGCATGGATCCCACGCCCTATCTTAAGGAATATTATGAATATGTGAAACCGACATTTGACTTTATTCCTGTTAAGACCTCCATGGATTCGTAAATGTTTATTCCTGATTTATGTACTTAATATTTTACTACGTTTTTTTGTAACTAGTCTTTCATCTACCTTATCGTGAGCGCATTCAAAATTAAGAACTACTCCAATATCTGTAAAGTTTATATTCCAACAGACGGCCTTTATTATAGTATTTATAAAATCTAGTTGGTCAATTAATAAACAAATTATTATTTTGATACAGTTTTTTATTTTGATCCAATGTCTGATCATTCATTCATAATCAATGTGCGGAAGTACTCCAGACATTATAGCAGAAGGTGTGTTGAGAAGGAAAAAAATAGATGTATACCTAATATTTTAACTAAGATGAACCAACGTCGATCTATCATGAAACCCAGTGAAGAAATAAGGCAAAAGTATGCATTGCCGAATATTGAATCGATTAATTTACAAACCGTCAAGGACCCTGTGTTGCTTTTACCACACCAAAGATACCTGAAGCAACAAAGAAAGTTTTTGGCCAAAAGGCGCACGGAGCTAAAAACCACAGAAAGATATAAAATGTTGTCAACCGACATTCAGAATCGATGTGGACAAGATACCATTTCTGATCAAGTTAAAACCATTACAAATTGTGATAAAGACTTCTTCAAAATTGTAGACGGCCGTCGCATTAAACAAAAAGTGCCTATCTATAGGACGCTACAAGCAGCTCATGAAAATTTGTTCAGAATTAGGCATGAAATCGCAGTGAGAAAAGATTGTATGTATAATATTGAAATAAATATTAGAACAGAGCAAAGTAAATATAATATTGCTTTCGAAAGGTGTGCAAAGCAGGTGCAACAGTTTAACAAATTTATTGCTGACGACTATGAAAAATCTGTGGGTTACCTTCATAGATGGGAAAAACTTAAGCAGAAGTTAGATAAGACGTTGTACGACCTGCATAACGTCGCAAATGAAAAGTTCGGAATTATATCTCGTCTTTTGAAATATGAACATCAATTAAGAGTACAGCAGGAATACGGACGGTTCTTGTACTACATGTCACCCCCTACGTGGCGTTTAGACAACAGGGAGTTCGCAAGGTCTATAGAAATTGAAAGCAAAGGATTCGATTTAGGGTTAGTTGACAATGTAGACACATTTTCTGTTATATTTGAGGAACTTGTAAAGGAATGTTATAGTACAAACGTAAAACCAGTTTTGTTTTTCAAGAAACCGGAAGATCTAATGAAAGTGTTCACTACAATAGAACTACAACAATTAAACCATTTCACATATCTCACATACATAAGACCGTTTGTGAAAAAACTCACAGAAGAAATCGCACTTTATAAAGCATCGATTGATAAAGAAACCGCACAATTAGTTTCTATGCTCAAAAGCTTTAAACAACGATTGGAGATAGATGAACAAAGAAATGAAGAGCTAAAATATAAATTCTTTAAAATTTTATATGGGACCTTTTACGACTCGGTCGGGCGGCCCGAAGTCTTGAAATTGTCAGTTGACTTAGAATTTGTCTACGAACAAGTTTTCAACGATAAACCAATGCGCAATGATATTGTACATATGGCTAAATCGCTGGAAATATATTTTCTCAATACTATGCGAGACCTGGATAAAATTCATGGCTGTGGTATTAAAGAAGCAGTTAAAAAGTGTATGGACGATGATAAGAGAAAGATGAAGCAAGCTAAAGAGGCTAGTAAAGAGCTGAGACTGTTCCACCGATTGGAGAGAAGCATGCTCAACGCTGTGTCTCCCAAAAAGGCCCCTTTAGTAAAAATAGAGAAAATACCTCCGATTGTATCTGACAAACCTCGCCTAAGTTACAGGAAATTTGATCGGGTATCCAGATCGAAATCTCGACCTACTTTAATCAATCCAGTACTTTCTGAAGCAGAGAGGGATTACTTAACAATGTTCACAGACTGGACTGAAGATCAGGATCCTGCCAAGTATTTACTAAGTTGGAATAATGACCTTTAAAGGAATGTATTAACTATTGTTCCTCAAATGTTTGAACATAATACATACTTATTTACCTATGTAGGTATGTGGTCTTTCTCCAGCCCATCGCCTAATAATCAATATCCCATTAGTAGACGGTTTCGCGTCAATGTGTGATTTGGGACCAACCAAGTTAGAAATGGTGGAACTGTGAGTCTAGTCAAGCCTAGCGACTCTTATAGGTATGACTCTTATTTTCTGGTCGATCCCACCATTCCCAATACCAATTGCAGTGCTAATTTTGGGACTCTTCTGGGTCCCACGCTGTACCCACCACTGAAGAAATGGTCCATTTAATAAACACCCATATTGTGGGAAAATTAGTGCCACTATTCAATGGTTAATCTCAAAAATGTTTAGGGATGTTGTCCTTTCCTTCTTTTATACAATAATGCGCTGATTAAAGCGTAATGTTTACTGCTACAGTACCTGTTATATGTATTGGGTGGATATTATTGTACGAATAGACAGGTAGTGAACATTCTTATCTTTAATCCTTTAGCAGTTAGCACTGATATATAAAAAGGATACTGACAACAACAACAAACATGCAGTTCCAACAGTTGTATGTAGAAGTAAGAACATAACGCTTTCATCTGCCCATGCTTGTATGAAAGAAAGGGAAATATCCCTTGACATTTTTGTTGTTTGTTGTATTGTGTTTTGCAAATCTAGTTTTCTACTTTCCCCTGAACCAACTCCATGGAACTTGTTTTTTAAAACAAACAACAACAAATTTCTTGTAAAACTGACTTACTACGTTTCGATTTTAACCAGCCGAGCCAGCTTGATAAACAATTAACAAATTAAGATGTTCTAACCTTTTTTTTTATCGTGGGGAAATCCGTTATGGATACCCCACCGCTCTGGCGGGGACAACGGCGGGGTTATGTGGGACTCGCACCCACTAAAACCCCACGATGACCACTCGCGCGTTTCTGCCAGGACGGCCTTAGCTACTACATCAAGGGCGGCCCCAGCCGCGCCAGGCCCTTACGGACCATCTCCGGCAATCGCGGCGGTACCAGTGCGCGGTACTGCCGTCGTCCTCGGGGACCGTAATTTAAGCGCACGAGTCCCCGCCCGTACGCTACAGCCCCCACGCCCTTTCAGTCGCCTCTTACGACAGGCAAGGAATAACCTCAGACCTATTCTTATGCCCGGAACTGCTGGGCTAGCAAGATGTTCTAACCTAACCCACTTTTCTGATTGGAAAGTATAATTAGCATTAACCTATGTATATTATAGCTAGTTGTGCCATCGACTAGTGCCATAGGGAACACGCTGATCTTACTTACCAAGATCCCAAGATAAATCTCTTAGGTACGTATCTATCTTATTGATGATTTTATTTATTTAAAATGTTCATTGCAAAATTGTTTAAATGTCAGCTTTAATACATACATAATATAAATAAACCGAAGTCCATGACCCCTAATGCGGTGGATATAACCTTGAAGCATGACAGACATGGGGCCTGCTATGTTACGTTTAGCCTGACAGTTGGTGTGGATTAAAAAAAGGATGCCATTTATTTTTAAACAGACTTTATTTACGGGATTCAATAATAAAACACCTATTACACCCGCGACAAACAGAATAGACAATATTTTGCTTATGCGAAAGTACGAGATAAGTTTTTTAGTCCCTGTCAAAGTTATTGTAATTTATCTTACATTTTAAAAGTACTATTTAGGTACCATAGAGTAAATCCTGCAACATATTCCGTACTTTCGCATAGCAACGGACGTAAAACAATAACGAAATGTACATTTATATCCAAATGTTTGGTTTCATTTTTATAAGACAAAGATGACAATAATCTGGACTTTACATATGTACAAGGGTAAGTAACATAAACTGGTAAGCGATTCCTAACATACAACTAACATTATGTTAATACACTAAAACCAATAAATATATTCTGAAACACGATAGAGAAACAAGAAACGAAACATTTTTTGAGTTTCCAATTTGAGCCTAGATATAGTTTTAAAGCTTTCACTTGAGTAATTAGTTTACCAATTTTTATTTATTAATAGAGGATCATTACCAATCAAATTGATCACACAATTAAAACAAAAAAAAAACTACACTCGCTAGCAATTAAATGGTATCAGTTTAACTGACTCTGATACTGCTAATACCTCATTCCAGTTCATTGCTCGTAAGTGTAGTTGTGCTGTAAATTAGTATGATCATTGCCTGCAGCAACCACAACTTGTCTGATATTAAATTAGAAGGTACATCAGGGATCGTTGTCTTAATTTTTTTTTGTTTCTTCCCGGTTCTTGCCAGTAAGAGAAATTAATACGTTTACTATTGTTTTTTTTTAAATCATACGACTTTCATCAACTTTACTTTATTAGCACTAACGATGAAATAAACTCATTTTGATTTGATTTGTCCCCCTATTTTTATGTAATAGCCTTTCTAAATGAACTTTTAATTCAATATTTAAAACTGATACAAAGTTTTCATATGACACTGGTCTAAAACATGTTTTTGTGATCGCATGATAGATTCGTAATGGATGTTCTTTATACAAGGAATCAGGAAGAAATATTTTCATAGAGACATAGAAGAAATAGATAAAAAACTCGGTAGACAAAAACACTATGTTTTTTTACTGTTAGTGAATGGTACTATTTACATTGTATTTACATAAAAATCCGCCGTAAAGGCAAGCCTCGTTAGTTTAACCTACATAAAACATCACAATAATAATATAATATGTACCTACTAATTAATATGTGATAGATGCAACAAGAATATGAGCAGATAGTTATAAAAAAAACGTTTTTAAAGGACGTATCTAGATACATACAGGAAAGTAAAAAGGCAGACAATAATAAGAAAATATGAAGTATTTAAAAAGTTTTTAAGAAGCAAATACAGAATACAAACATGCTTACAATGTACGATGACTTAATATATATTTTAGACATAAATACTTAGTAGATATATTTTGCCTAATCAACGATCATTTTGGTCCCACAAAAGGTGAGCCATTATACAAAAAAAATATTTGATGAAGAACGTCCTAGCTTGCCTGATATGAAAGCCACTAACTACTTAAATACCAATTTCCTAATTAACGCCTGTGGACTAGTAAGAATATGTTTAATGTTAAAAGATCCTCGTAACTTCTAAATTCAAAGTGTTCAATATAACTTGAACAACATCGACGGATATTAAGGTATCGTAAAACCCTTTCATAATTCTATCAACGAAATTTTTGGTGTTCACAACTTTCCAACTAGTAAAATCAAATATCTACACAACGAGCATTATAAATAACACAATAATTATCATGTTTACCTCGGGTCGTATGACCCGTCAAAGAAAAAACAGGGATCTGCGCCCAAAATATTAAGGCATACGCTTGTAAAACATAATTGCAATGCGGTTGTTAAAATGCCTAATTATCATTAATGCTGCGTCGTAGAAACGTCGTAGGCCGGTGTCTTTTCTCAATATTTATCACTTTGCAAGACACCACGGCTTTATCTCACACGTTTCTTCTGCAGCTTGGCTAGTTTTCTCCTTTTGAGTATCATTTCGTAGAGCGCCTCAAGTCCCTCGTGCAGGCCTTCCCCCGTGATGGCACAGGCCGGCTGCACGTGCCAGCATTGACCATCTCTAGAGCCATGCGGAGATGAGACCAACTCGTGCAGCCCCAGTAACTTCTCCAGTTCTCGCGGCTCTTTAGCTCCAGGCAGGTCCTGCTTATTTGCCAGCACAAGAATTGGCACTCCCGTATTATCAGGCGACTTTGCTGTCCGAATCAGCTCCATCTTCGCTTCTTCCATTCTTTCTAAGTCAACAGAGTCCAACACAAACACTATACCGTCGGTGCACCTGGTGTAAGATTTCCACAATGGCCGCAATTTCTCTTGGCCACCAACATCCCAGACTAAGAAATTTACACCTTTTGATTTTCCAATAGTACCCTTCACCTTTTCGCAGTTGAACCCTATAGTTGGGACTGTGTTGAGGTATTGGTCGAACTTGAGTCGGTAGAGCGCTGTGGTCTTCCCAGCAGAGTCGAGGCCCAGCATTACGACGTGCAACGTACCCTGGGCCGAGGGTAGTGCGTCTAGAAGGCTGGAGTTCTTTCCCATGTTGGCGCCCATTGCAGCTAGCTTACACTCTGCATCATCTGGACTTGGAACACACCTGGAAAAATCAAAATAGTAGATTTAGTATGATGAACACCAACATGCGGTGGATAGGAATAACGGAAACTGACAATGGCCAAAGGAGTCATATAAAATGATGTAAGTAGGTAGACCCCTTGCCTGTTCGAGAAAGCAGTGCATCTGGTAGAACGCTACAGAGAAGAATCAATTTAAAAAGTAGTGAAACTGATAAGCTTAATTTGTTTCAAGCGATAACATTGTTTTGCTGTACCAATCTCAATCGACATTTGTTGTGTGTAAATGATCTGCGTGTAGAATTTCACCTATAAACTGCGATTTTATGCTGCGAGCGATCCGCTCTGAATATTCTGTATTGAAAACATAATAGCACGTGTAATGAGTTTTTGTAAATCCCCAACTGCCCTACATTGCTTGGGCCTTGGATTAATGCGAGAAAAACCTCGGTGGTAGCCTCTACTCGACCCATTGCCCTTTATTCTCGTTACCCAACCGTCCGACATTACACATTTGAAGAGGTCAAGCTATGTTTACAAATTGTCTGCACTTAATTGGAATTAAGATACAATTAAATTGGGGACAGATCAATTAGGCTCCGATTGTTTTACAAATAAATAGTTTTGTAGGTAATTCAGTTAAATACTTGGCTTATTAAAAAAAAAACGTTTAGTAAGATAAAAAAATCTACAAAAAAGTCTCCTTTTTACTATCTTTTTTTGTAGAATAAGACAATATTTTGAACGTTAGTTAGTTGTGAAATGTGTATCTAATTACCTAAGTGAACGCTAAACGCATAATCGTGTTAATCTAGCTAGACTCTAGCCGTAGCTGGCCTGAAGAAAAAAACATTTATCTTTATCAAGAATCTAGATCACACTGCCTCTAACTACAAAATAGAATTACATCACTTGACCTGACGGTGGTTCTTACGTCAATAAGGACGGGAGGTCGTCGACAGCCACTCGGCATACGATTTTGTCACGTTCTGAGTGAGGCTACCTTTACAGTGTCACGAATTTGCATATTAAATACTTAAATACTTTCTAAGTTGGTAACTTGATAAAGGAATCACGATAAAAGTGTCATTGTTGAAAGAAAGTGAACGAGGAGGTGTTTTCTGAAGGTGGCGTTTCAAGTTTTTCAAGCAATCCATTTTATTCTTTTCAAACGATCTCTATGGGAAACTTAAAAAAAGATTTATTCCTACTTAGTACAGTTGGCATTCAGATTTGAAAATAATTACAGAAATCAAGTCTTTCTGAATTTAAAATCCATGATAGTATTGAAATTACCGCTTCAACAAATTGACTATATCTCTATCAGTCTCGTTGACTGCAAGCGATTATAGAACGTTACACTAGCGTTCTGGTTTTACCATAAAGTATATTTTAGCACGAAGCTGCGTCGTGTCTCCTTAACCCTTGTTGTGGGCAGACAGACACCCTTCAGATAATTATTCTTTGCAGACGAGCTCGCGACTGGTCGTTAGTCTCTGAGGATGTCGGGCGCGGAATGACAGCTGGCTTTGACTTGTCCTAATATTTAGTATTAATATTTAGTTTCATCACATCACGGTTTAGCATACAGTGGTTAAGTTCACCAGTTAGGCCTTTAGCACTGTAAAAAGGAAGGTCGTCGTTTTCAGACAAAGCCGTGGAATTTTGAGGTGGAGTGCAAAATAAAAAGTTGGCTTAGTGGTCACAGAAGTAATAAAAATAAATACATTCAGGATTCTGAAGAGAAATCGGGTATACGCTTGGAATTATTATGATAGATAGCCCCCCATTTTAACCTATGATAAGTGGTAGATGGGCTGATGATGATGAAGTAGTAGAACCATACCGACCAATATTAATGGATGATACGCTTACACTAAAATGTAAACTTTAAATTGGGAGGCGAATACGTAAATAGCATTAAAAATCACACCATGATACTGATGTTACACCCATCAGTAGATACCATCACGGTTATGATTATGATGAATAGGTACCAGTAGACCGCACTCTGTCCAGAGCTATAAACTTTTGTGCTTACATCATCGTCACGTCGTACTTAGTTCGTCGCAGTCACGATAGCAAAACGATTCGCATTTTTTTTGGCACAAAAACGTGATCGACGACATCCATTATCGTAACTTTGATGTAATAACTGGCGTTATGTTACTTCAGAGGTGTTAGCGGCGGTAAGTAGCGGTTCATTCCTAACACAGGTTCCCTTTAACTTACCGGGATTGGCCCATCATATTTGTCCTTATTATCTTAATAAATATTTTTTTTATTCATTATGGCTCACTGTAAGTCCTAGGGGCCGATCTGATGATCAGCCTGATCTCTTATGACGATACACACTGACACATGCCGAGATCGGAATCATACATTTAAGCATTACATCGGATGCAGGAATAGAATTTATTGGTAACAATATTTTTCTTTTGTATATCTTCTAATTCGATCGTCATCATCCTCTAGCATTCCGTGCGTCAAAATAAAGGTATGTTGCATACACCACTACTTAGTGAACAGACCGCAATTTCATTCGCGCAGTTTTAGTATACTAAGTAGTTCCCCCTTAGTGAGGTAAAAAGGGGGATAAGACGTTTATACGTGGAAAATTTGAAGTATTTTACGTAAGCACCATAAATAGAACATTCTGCAAATTTTCAGCTATCTAGGGTCAAAGGTTTGAGCTGGGCATTGCTGAATAAATTAGTTAGGACTTTGAGTTTTATATATACTAGTACAGACTATATTTCTGGTAGCCCAAACAGGGCTAACTTATTATCCCTACCTACGTTTCTATCATAGACTATAGTTATGCAATGATTGTGACCAACAACGTGAATTGAATGTCATAACAATATAATAAACACTTTAAACCAAGTGTGAGCCTCACCCTAGTGCAATAATAACAGCACTTGGGTTCTTTCTAGTTGAATTATGTATGATAGTATGAAACCGCGATGTAACGGCGTGATCTATGGACCTATCCCACGGTTAAGAAACTCAGTAATGCACAGGATGATCGAACAATGTTGATTGCAGCATTGGTACATGGTGTTTAAACTTTTGCAGTTGCGTCAAATGTTGTAGTATAGGTAGTTACGGTTCTATTTCAATTAAAAAAAAATATACCTTTTAATCCCAAAGCGGGGTAGGCAGAGGTACTTGTTAAGCAAATACCCACGGTTCACCAAGCGTATTTAACCAAATTTGTGAAAGGGGGTGAGCCTTTGAGATACGTGTGAATAACTACCTACATAAAAAAAATCATATTCCCTTTATACCCAGACGTTAACATTTTCTAAAGTAACGTGATATAAAAATAGTATTAGTGTATAAGGAACATATTTATCGGACACAGTGTGTAGTTCGGTAGATTTTTACAATTACCTATATAAAAAAATACCTAGCGATAAAAAACGAAGATATTTTAGTGAAAAAAAGTCACAAGAAAAACAAAGTAAAAGATCTCTGTTTAAAAGAAAACGGAAAATACACATATAAATAATTAATGTTAATATAATTCCTGTTTATTACAACATAAGAAAGTTACATTGGAATTTTATTTTGAAGCTTTCTGAGAAATGTGATCAGCCTGTATAGAGTAGGTAACTTGGCAGCATAAGCGTACCTATTGCGCGTGCGCTGTTAATATAAGATTAGCCGACGGGTGATTTAAGTGACCGCTCTTGCCAGATGATTTAGGTCACTTTAGGTGTTTTAGAATACTTGTGAGCCTATGAATTAGGTCGCACGATTAGGAGACCTAGAATAAACGTTTATATTGGTGTTAATGTAAATATAAATTAAGCAAATAGGTAAATAAATAAATGAATGTCCACGGTTTACGTTCACGGTACGGTTTAACTAAATTTAGTAGGTAGACCATCAACGTATTATTGTTCACAGATCTTATTATATGGTATACAGGTTTCATCACAATATTTCCATCACACGTTATTATTTTTAATACCCTGTTATGGTACAATATAATGCAATTACACTGTACACGGTCCCTAGTTAAGCTCTGCCAGCCCCTCTGGGCAATAGAGGCTGCATGCAGAGGTAACATAACTGAAGTAAATAGATACAAGATACAATTTATTTGTACGCAATAATGTTGTTTTCTGAACATGCTCATTAAATTGAATTAGGTAATACATTGCACAAAAAATATTGCAAAGGCTACATAGAATTTTCTTCTAATTCATCTTGGCTTATCTTTTATGGATTACTTATAGTTTTTTGTTGTGCAAGCAACGGTACCTAAGGGCTTATTTCTCCATCATTGGGTAAGTGGTGTGGGAAATAATCAAATAGATACTTTGGCAAAATAATTAAATGGGCGGTAAATGTTTGCCCTCGTCCAACAGTCATGTGACTGATGATTAAATGTTTGTTTCTTTAGAAACACAAATGTTAATGAACTCAAGAACATTTTTCCAATAAATATTAATCAATTATTAGCTATGTCGTTTTTTTAAACCCATTGAACAAGCGTTTGGCCACCACCCTGCCTGATGTGGTACATTTCTTTGGAATAAATTCCCTTCGTGCTTGTGTTCCTAAAGATAGCCAAAGTTACAAGTTAATTCATTTTGTCTCTACTAGGTAGCGATCGGCAGAAGGTTGTTAATCTAATTGTGTATACATTAAAAATAGAGGTATATCCGGAAATGCCCTTTCAAGACGAATTCAACTGTTTCTGTAGATAGTATTGGGTCCATTTTAGCAGGAGTGAATAACCTAGAGCGAAAAAAAAATCGACCTTTCCATACAAATCCAATCTCGCTGATTGAGATTTTTTGAATAGTTTGATTATTTTCGGGCAAGTGCAATTCTTGAAATGGACTCAGTACTCACTCAGGGTCTATTAAAAGGATTTCGGTATCGCCCTCTATGTACCTACCTTACTTTATATAACATTGTGGCGAATTGTGGGTAAAAGAATAGTATATAAGATATTATCAAAATATAAATGACGTATAAAAAATAGTGTCCAGTGAGCGTCTGTGGTCCAGTTGGTCGGATACTTTACTTGTAACCGGGAGGTCGCGGGTTCGAGTCCGGCTACTGGACGTGTACCAATGGGACTCTTTTTCAGAGCCTATGTACGCAACGCATCGCTCGTACGGTGAAGGACAACATCGTGATGAAACCCGCACACCACAAAGGTGTGTGAACCCTATAACGGCGATGGGCTCACCCCCTGTCACGTTGGGTTAAATACGCTTGGTGAACCGTGGCCATTTGCTTACTAAGCAAGTGCCTCTGCCTACCCCGCTTTGGGATTAAAAGGTGTGAAGTGTATTTATTTTTATTTATTTTATAAAAAGTAAATGTGTAAAACTAAAGAGGCTCATCAACCAGTCGCCAACAAACACCAAGCCTCTTCTTATACATTATGATACAATCTCCGGTTTCTTGAAGTGTAATCAATCTGACAAGAAAAAATTTACACAATCAAAACATTGATGGATCATTTTTCATGATAGTGATTGGCCGGTGGCGGTTGTTCAGCCGATCAGAGCTAATCAGTGCTTTCGATTGATTGAATAATCTTTAAAAAACTGTGGGTATTATACGATATTCAAAAGCGAAACGTGGGTACCAATGAACCACAATTTTAATTGTTATAAATCACATTTACTACAGAAATTGTACCGCAAATATAAATCCTATTTGGAAATATTATTCTATACCTAAACAAAAGCCGTTTTGTGTTTAGTTTCTACAAACATTTCTCTGAATTCAACATTGTGCAAAGTAACATTGTATCGTGTATAAGGTTTGTTTAAAAGGGCACTGTACTGTTTTAAAATATAACTACTGTTTACCAGTTTATTTCATAACATAACCTTATTAATCATTAGTTGTACCATGGCGGTGTTACCAGCAATATATTCTGTTCCCGTGGGAAATTCACTACACTAACGGCTTTGACGGAATTTGAATGTCGATGCGTAATCTTCAATAAGGAGTTAAAAAAAAAACAATCTGTCAAAGGTAGTGGGAAACGAAAGAGAGGCAACTATTTTATTCTATGATCGTTCGTTTTCGGACTCGCTCTTTCTTGTTTTTTTTTAAAGATAACTCTTTTATTGCAATAGCTACGCTCTATTCTATTCATTTGGATCGTATTCATTCTGCATCGTACTCATTTCACAATAATTAGAAGACCGGCAACAACTAAATTAAAATTCAATGAAAATCAATACAAGTTTCTACTTTTTAATTTGATTCAAAATGTTTTTATCCCATAATTTATAAATGATAAAAATATAAGATAAAAATTGTATTCAAGCGATAAAATTTTAAAACTCGTGGTTTTCTCCTGGATGCCATTGACCAAATTTAAATGGGACCACATGCAAAGCACCAGCATTCAAATAAAAAAATCATCATCAAAATCGGTTCACCATAAAACAATAACGATTGTTAACCTCCTTTTTTTGAAGTCGGTTAAAACATACACGTGTACAATCAGCACGCGAGTCAGACAAACATACAACTCTCCCATTCTGCATTTCTCCGGTAGAGATGCCATTTCCGCGTGGACACCGGTTTTCCGTGTTGGGGGGTCATACTCAGATTGTGATTCTTAAATCACTTTCTATTTCAATAAACGACGTTTCTGCTGATGACAACCTGACTCCGGAAGACGCCGGAGATGAGAAAGCTTGTAATATAAAACTGTGATATGTATTGGGCGCGGCTTTGAACATTTAGCTTCAGTTTTCTAGAACCTGTCAGCATCTTCACATTTATGGTGGTCCTATAAAATATGATTTACTTTACTAATTCGAAACCTGTTTTCTCTTCTTCGGTTACAGAAAACTATGTTGGTTGTTAGATGTAGTTTAGGATGTACTACGTGTGGGCTTAATAATGCCTAGATGCTTTCACAGAGGTTGCCTCGTGACCTTATATAACTGTTCTCTATCTTGATCCTGTTTGGTACCACACTTATGCTGTAAGTACCTACATAATATAAATAAGTACAATTATTTTAAGAAGAGACGGGATATTTTATTAATTTTATTTTGGCGAGTTAATAATGCTAATTTCTCGTGCTATCTCATCCAGAGTGTCTGTGGTCCAGTGGTCGGATATTTGACTTGGGAGGTCGCGGGTTCGAGACCGGCTGTAGGACATGTACAAATAGGACTCTTTTTCAAGCCTATGACTGTACGCAACGGTTGCGTTGATGAGCGTTATCTCATGCGGTAAAGGAAAACATGGTGATGAATCCCGAACACCACAAGGTGTGTGAACCCTATAACGGTGGGCTTACAGCCTGTCACGTTGGGTTAATTACGCTTGATGAACTGTAGGCTTTTGCTTAGCAAGTGCCTCCGCCTGCCCCGCTTTGGGATTAACAGACAGAAAGTGTATTTGTTATTTAGTACGTTGGACAAAATATGTTTCTCTTCTTCACAAAACCTTTTTAACTAACACTTTCTCAATGGTTTACTAACTTCTATTGTTAGAAAGCCGCAGAAACAATGTCATAACTAAATAGGCAATATTTTGACACGCGTCGTCCTTAAAATAGCCATGATGAAAGTTTGCATTCCAACATGTGTTTTCATGTTGGACACCTCTGACATTGACCACAGTGTACCCATCGTAGTCGAAAGTGCCACAGTTTTCGAGGTCGTCAGGCCTGTTCCTGATGGCCCGTGGACTGGTTATTTCGCCATCTTGATTTTGTCTTAACGAAAGACCACATAGTCAAGAAGGTGTTTTGTCGTATAAACTATGCACCTGCTGTTATAGTCCAGTGCGCGGAAGACGAATTTTAGTTAATTTTATACTAATATTCTTTAAAAAATCCTTTAAATTTTGTATGAGAAAATAACTTAATTCATCATTACTGTTCTTTAAAACATATATTTACCACATATTTCTATAAATTTTCCAGAATTAGATGTCAGAAACCTTTTGTTTTCTATAAGTGAAAACTATTTTAGTCACCAGTTAATTGGCTAGTTAGTCAGTTTCAGTTGGTGGTACTGTACAGATTGTTATGCTGTTTGTGGTTGCGGTTTAGTCTCCGACTATTAGTACTGAGCTGTGATTAGGGTTAGAGAGGCCGACGGAGCAGATGTTACTTATGCACTTCCGTACAGATAGGTCATAGGTTTGTGAACCATGGATATTTATACACACATGCGTCATGTCCATCTTTCGATGGAATGCAAAGTTAGGAGCACACAGAAAAAGATGTAAAGTAGAGAGAGTTTGGACATGCATATTTGTAATCATAAGAAACTAAATTGTAAGTTTTTTTTATCGGAATACAGATAAAAAAACACATTTAATAGCATCTGCAAGTTTTATGAACATGTCACGTGACCCTATTCGAGTGACGTCACTCAGGCGACGCAACTATCGGACATTTGAGAAAAAAAACATGCATGCACAATTCGTACCTACTTAATCCTGAATTCACATCCTAACTACCTACTAAGTATTACCCAAGATCATGTCTAAGTTAAGCTATGTCTAAGCCTCTACATTGCGATTACAATTGCGCCTAGATAATTAGTAAAGAGCCACAAAGAACAGTACCTGTAATTTTCTTGCCTCTTGTACTGTACAATTAAACAAGTAATTAACTAACGACAATTTACGCAACGCACGCACTATGTTAGGCACATACTTATTTCGTGTAAACAATAGTGGTAAGTATGCAATTTTAGATAGAAAATCTCGGCGGGCAATTAATATCTGTGCAAGAAAATGATCACCTTTAATGCCGGTTGCCTGTATCGTACGAACCGTTATATATATGGATGATTAGCATTATTTTTTAAATATTTTATGTTATCTGTGCCTGGGTGTGGATAATTTTCGTTTTATTCCGTCCCCGTGGTAAATCTAGGATTGTCGCTCGGGAATAATGTAGTATTCTAAGAAAGTATGTTCGAATCCATCCAGTAGTTTTTGTGTTCATTCTTAAATATACATCCTGTAAAACAATTGTTTCCTCTTTAGTATCAGCTGTGCCGTGATGTTCGTCAGGATTTATTAAATGAACTTTGTTCCCGTGGGAATGTTGTGTTAAAACACTTTTGTAATTGGTAATTGTGCGGTGTCTGCGCGGCGATGTGGTCAACTATGGACAGCATGCTTACCTATTAGATAGCTCTTCACCCGTAACTTGAAGACCTCCCAATAAAGGCTTTAGGCTCACCACGTATAACGTTGCTTTAAATAAGCTTGGTGTATCGTGAGCATTTGCTTATCAAGTGCATCTGTCTACCTCGTTTTAGGATTAAAAGGTGTAAGAGTTTATTTTATTTCTATCATCACTATATAGTATAAAACAAAGCCTCACGCTGTCTGTCCCAGTGCATGCTTAAATCTTTAGAACTACGCAACGGATTTTGATACGGTTTTCTTAAACAGATACAGTGCTTTTATTGGAAGGTTTTTATATGTATTGGTAAAACAACGTTTGAAGTGTCAGCTGGTAATTAATAAGATATAGAGACTGGTTATAGTAAAACAAAGATTAACCAACAAGACATAGAGACAAGACAAGAGACATTTCCCCGACGAAAGCTGAATTCCGTGAAAACGATGCACTTTCATAATAATTATCTTGAGCTCTAAAATTAAAAAGTAAGCGTCTACTTTCACTGTTTAAACGATGTTGTGAACAATATTTCCGAAAGTACTTTTTTTTTTATTACTCCCGTTTTACGAACCAATAAAATCAATATCACACCACTTTCACACTATGTACATGTTTCTTGTGATGTTTAATTAAAACTTTCGATTACGGGGAAAAAATATAAAAAATTACGTGTACTGCGTTAGAATATTATAGTTAAATAGATCCAATACATATTTCCACGCTTTCTTGTAATGTATTGAAATAATTAAAAGTAAAACAAATAGCTAATTTGGGGGGATATTGAATTAATCGACACGCTTGGCAGGCGGGTTGGCGATCGCAGTTCTGTTGTTGTTTAAATTAGACTAGAAAAAAATAAAACATAATTATTTTGCCATTTTTAGAAATGTAACATTACGAAATTGCCGTCACTTGTTATTGTGAGACGTGGAAATAATGGCATTTAGGTAACTACTTGAGTTAAATGAATTCTTACAATACGCGGCGTAAAAGGCGACCTTAGGAATATTGGGAATACGAACAAAAAAAAATGGTATTGTAGGTACGTAATATTAAGTACCGTAAAATGGGGTGAATCGAAACTGTCGGGAAGAAACAAATTGGTTTATCTAAACAATGCAAAAATTACAAAACATACAGCATAATAACTCATAATATGTTGAATAAGGAAAACAATGTTGGCAAGATAAAGAAGACAAAGGTAGAGCAAGAAGAGAATATAGAAAATACCAAAGTGATAATAAGTCATTCAGGAATTATTTCTATGAACCAATTTATTCCTATTCACCCTGCACTTTCGATTCAACCCATTTTACGGTACCCAATTAATCGATCTGCGAATCACGACATATCAATACAGTAAGATATTCAACCACGCCTTACTATTATGATATCCGCAAGTGGTTTGTTTATACATTTGCAAGTGATGCCTGTCCGGAGAAAGCCCGGGGGGCACTTTGCGCGGCCCTTTACTTTCACCCGTGCGCCTGCGCATAGGAGTGGCTATGCTCGGTTTATTGAACTGACAACGGCCAACTTGTACATACTTACATCTCAAAAATTTTGGCGAAAATGGAAAGTGGATTATTCAGGAATGTTAAAATGATTAGACGAAAGTTGTATATTCAAATTCAATGTAAATATTATTTATGTATGTGTGTTTGCTAGCTAGGTCGTCGTAATTTATTTTCACCGTTTTCCGCAATTTTTCTATCATCAAACCTGTCACTTTTTAACCGACTCCGATAAAGAAGCAGGTTCTCAATTAGATAGTATTTTTTTAATGTTAGTCATCACAGATTTTGACTGGATGAACCGACTCTGACCAATGTTATTATGTGCTCCATGTTTTTTAGTTTTGTTTCATGAGAAAACCATATTCATCATCATCATCATCATCAGCCACATAACGTCCACTGCTGGACGAGGGCCTCCCCCAATGAGATCCCTCATTTGGGGTGAAATTCCAATAATCGCCACGCTTGGCAGGCGGGTTGGCAATCGCAATAGTGTTGTGGTTTGACTCACAGAGAGCGCTGCTGGTGTAGTTTTTTTGTTTGAAGTTAATAATAATTGATACAATGAAGTGGTTTATATTAAGTAGAATGGAAATAGGGATTTCCTTGTACCTATTTGATTTCCCTGAACTGGCGAACAAGGCACGTGCACAGACCACGCCCTGCAATTACTACTTATACGCGTTTTGTAATGGGTCGACATTATTTGAAAGGTCAAATTTCACTTCTAGGCACTGTAAATCGAATAAGTTGGGTAGTAAATTGCTTTGGTCGCCTGGAAAGAATGAATGAGAAAATTATATAGTTTCCAGACCGAATCGATGACATCTTACACAGCGTTTCCTTTTATGATGTTTACTTGAGATAAGAAAGATTTTTTTGATCCCCTGAGGAAGTAAATTTTCAAAAAAACCTTAATTATGGATTTTGGGTTCTAAAACTTGTAGGTAGAATTTTTAGAAAAATCGCAGGGGCATCCACTAATCATTAATAAAAGATGAGAAAAAAGAGCCAGTATGAGGACATAGATGTGTCAGGGTCTTCATCATCATCAGCCCATACTTGTCAGGTCTTAGAAGGTCTATTACCGCTGCACCCCTCTGGCCTCTGTGAGAACCGTAAAACTAAATATGTAAGTATGATTTACTTCTTATTCAGTGATTGCTCCTTATATTTTACGTTTGTGATCGAAAGGAGTGACCACGACACATGTAACAGTGTCGAAATATCGAGCAAACAATATTTATCTTTGGTTATTTCGCGCCGTAATACCCGGTTTAAAGTATTAATACCGAGAGTAGTTTTTGTACATTAAGTAGTGACCTGTAGTTTAAAAGATTCCAGGGACAAACTACCTCACATAATTCTTCTCTGTTTCTTGTTGACCATTTGTTCCCTTTTATTGTTATTGACAGCATATTTTGTTCACTATGGGCCGTATCGACCATGAAAGCTAAATGTCTATACTGACCACATACATTTAGCCCGGGGCCTAAAATATATGATTATTTGAATGAAAAAATAAATGGTAATTCACATACGACATAACCTAATAGACAAGCTTGCTCCATCGTAGACACCAGACAGGATGTGGATAAGACATCGTAAACTATGAATATTTTGCTATGCATTTTTTATTATTTCAACTCTCACGGTATAAACTTTATCGTTCTTATTTTAAACGGTTTGGCGCTTAATGTACATATAAAACCTTCACTATAATATCACCAGAACACGAGAATTTTTATATATATGTACTTAACTATAATCCATATTATTTTTCATTAGGCAGCGATATTATTAATGTTAGAAGGGCTACACCGCTATTAATACCTTTACAAGCAGGTTGGTGACACCGCTACGCCATTTAAGAATGTAATAAAACAGACCAAATTATATTCAAAGGTTGTCATAACACAACGTCTTCTATCCAGTGGACATCTTTATAACTAGAAAGTGCCTACGTGCTGTTATTGCATTCCGCTACGCAACCTAGAAAATTATGTGCAGTAATCGGGCAGCGAAAGGTAGCGGGGCTTGCATGTGATGTGACACCATGACACCCACATACAGAATGAGGGTATGACTGTCGATTCCACGCTATCGTATTTTATTGTCACGTTGGACGGATTTACATAACGGTTCTAAGAAATGCAATTCATGCTGAACCTACTTACTTGTGGAAGGTGCTGTACTGTTCAAAGACACTGCACTAATGGTTCGGTTTATTACATACTAGTGGACGCCCCGCGATTTCATTCGCGTAAATTCAGTTCTTCATACAAACTATAACGCCCTCTATATGGCGACGCGACCAACAGGATCGGGGTAAAAAGTATCCTATGCCCGTCTCCCGGTTCTAAGCTACCTCCCCAATTTTCAACTAAATCGGTTCAGCCGTTCTTGAGTTATAAATGGAGTAACTACGCGACTTTCTTTTATATATATAGAAGATATTTTGCGATGCGATGCGATATCGCGGTTTTGTGTGGGAGCCCTAAACTATGTACTATCAAGTATATCTCATTCTTTCCTTTGAGACGTTTATAATAAATATACCAGTTAAAGCCGAATTAAAGTTAGATTACATTTTGCAATAAAGCCGCAAATGTGTTCTTAACATATTATGTCATATCATTTTAATTTTTTCAAAATACACTTCACGCCTTTTAATCCCAAAGCGGGGTAGTCAGAGGCACTTGCTTAGTAAGCAAATGCCCACAAATGTGAGGTAGTTTGTCCCTGGAATATTTTAAACTACAGGTCACTACTTGATACCAAATGCAATTTAATTTAAACCCGTCAATAATCCGAATATTCGGAATTATAATTTATCTCGGATGCAATGTCCCCTTTCTCATTTGTATACAGCTGGTTTGGCTATTATCAGGCGACTGCCTTCTGACTTCCGAAGGAAAACTTGCACTAGAGAGCCTCGTTGGTTCATCTTCAGGGTGAAGAGAAAGTTGTACGGGAAAGTAATTACTGGACTAAACGCATGTAATATAGATGCACAATATTTACCTTTAGGACGTGCTAAGAAGTTGGATATCGGCTTGTTCGTCAAAGTCTTGTACCTGAAACAAATAAATATTGTAATGTATCATTCTGATGGTAATATTTTATTTTTTAAATTTTATTTTTTATTTTTTTAAGTCTGGTTTTTGTGGAAACCACACGCAAAGTGCATTGGAAACCGAATTTCATTTTAGATTCTGATGAATGAGCTTGGAGAAGGCGAAATATGATTGGTGCTCGTAGAATCATAGCGTATAAGTGTAATAAGTGTATTTAGTTATTTATTTACCTACGCGAATGGCTATGTCAGAAGTGAAACTCTATGTAAATATCGTATGTTATATTTCTCGCCTGTTTTTTCGCACATTCGAATAAAATATTATGCCACGAAAGTTTCCTAGAGACACAGTTATAAAACGTTGTTTCAGCAAGTCATACGTAATCTCTACAAATACGTAAAATGAAATAGGTAAGTAAACAGTATTTTTTTACAAACTGACAGTCATTTAAACAAACAAAAATCCTAAGAGAAATCTGTTTAAATTACTCTAGCTCGACTTCCATTACCTAATCTTACTCAATACTCAATTCTTTATTTTTATTCAATATTAAGATGAAACATTAGTACAGACTATAGGAGGTACATAAAACATCATGAGCCTTGTTGTGCACAGCAAGTGGTGATACAAGTGGTGATAAATACTTAATAATATAAGAATAGTAGTTAGTTACGATAATTGGTAGTTATAGTACAGTAACTCGAAAATATTTTAACAATACAAAATTTTAGCAAATAAACGATGTGCCTATATAAATAACATTTTGAATAATACCTACCTACCTATCTGTTTGCCCAGTATTTATAGTTTAAAGTATTTGTGTTGGAAAGATTTATAGTTTAAAGTATTTATCTTTTTACTTTCATAAATCTTCTTACATAAAACGGATTATTTAGCTATGAAACTAAAAACTGTTATGATATCCTAAATTCTGCTTTGCTTTATTATGACATTCTATATAAATAGAATCGAAATGTTGAAAAATAAGCTTGTTTTTTATACGCAGATGTACAACCAGAAAATGTAGACAACGTTAGACACATAAATCCGCGCAAAAACACAGATATTGGCAGTTAGTGCATTATTATAATATAATACGCTCTAAGCGTATAATACGCTGTGGTCATTTCTACTAGAATGCTGGCAAAAACATGACATTGCGCGGATTCCAAACAAAATGGTTGCATAGCACTTTGTTTTTCTTTGCAGGTTTATTCACTTGAAGTTTACAATTTTTTTGCTTATTTATTATATATAAACGACTGTAAATAGTGGTATGTGCACGTAGGTAGCTGGATTAATGTGTAACGCAACAAAACATAATTGAAAAAATAAATTATTCTGTAATAAGTTTGTATTGACTACAACGTACCTACTATTTAGAATTCGCACCATGTACATGATTTTAATCAAAGTGAAATGTAAGTGTAATTTACAAAACTCGCAACTCGTAGACGTGGTGTTAAAGGTACTATAATATTAAAGAAATATGTGTTCACAATTCACTTACTTACGAAAAACCTGTAGTGGTAAGAAAGGACGATTCAAATTAAAAGGTGATACGTATACCAGAATTTGTGTTCGTCATATTATTGAGAGCTACACAACTGAGAAAATAAGCAAAACAAACTCAAACACCGAAGTGAAGTGCACTCTTTACAATCTGTCGCAATTTGCCACACGTGCGCGTGCGCATCTTGCACTGCAGTAGTGGATGGATGCAATGGTACTATTGGACAAGAAGGCTTCAACGGTTTAGTGATTGGTTGAACTGGTGAGGAGCTTATTTTACTATATATTAAAGATCAGAGTAAAAAAGTTTTATGTAAGGTTAGTCATTCGATGCAGTCGGACGCAATTAGCGGACATCTGGCGTTGCAACACTCTCGCGCAGTGTGGTATATGCCCTTTTGTAATTTGTTGCTCGATTAAATAAGTGCGTTCTCAAGTGAGACTTTTTATCTTAATATGCGAAAACTTTTTTATTTTGTCGTAAATGCTTGATTTAAGAATAAAAGTCACGTGCTTCCTTGTAACTTATTTTAATTATTTGTATATCATAATATGAGAATCGTTGAAGTTTTAAACGAAAAGCTAAAATAAAACGAAACTCATGGTAAGGTATGCCATTTGAGAATTCCACCCTGATATAATTCGATTTGTCTCGGGTGCATTCCGGCCATTAAAGTGTCTTCAACGCTCCCAATGGTTGTTCACCTTTACTTCGTGTTTACTTCAGTGGCCATTGCACTAAGGGGCGTTAATTATAGCACGGGCTTCAACTCTTATGGGTTGTGTTTTTGTCACTTCACCGCTGATGCTATATCCAAATGCGTAGACATTATTGTCACGAATAAATATTAGTCTTATGCAAGTTAAATCGAATCTTTTGGAACTGTTTGAAATAGGAAACTTGTTTATATTTTTAGGGTAAATTATTTTCATGCTTACCATAGTCATAGAAATAGACTTAAATTTCAGGTTCTGCTATTGAACTTGAAAACGGAAACATTTGGGCATTGGTCAGACAAAAAGCAAGCCCATCACCACCCAAGTCATGCATGTTTCTCGGCGTACGGGCCATTCTCTAGAGATGTGTCAGTCTACTTGCTTTTGCCATAATATGCAGGGTATGCCTTCTGCTTAATGTAAAATGTATGTGAATTTTTGAATCCGCACCTCGCACGAGTCTTTGCTCGTTTCCGGCACGGTCTGGCATAATTCATTCTTAAAGGAAATGCTGTGCCAAAACAACTCAAAACCGGCAAGTATGTTGCGACGACGTATAAAGTAGAAAGTGGCACCTCAGAACCGTGAGAATATCATGTATGCACATCTCTTTGGAGAAAAGACGTCTGCAACTTTGTATGTTTTGTATTTAGTCTGAAAACGTAAGAAAACGAAAAGATGTAAGTAGTAACCAAGATTAAATGGCTTAGTCCACTGAGATGGTCAAAGAAATGGAGAAGAAGTATTAAAAAAAAACCCATAAAGATGCGGCGCCGAAGACAGTAGATATTGCATCTCTATCTGGTCTAGTCGTGTGGTGACGGTGAATAGAAAACATGTTTCTCCATCCCAGCCGAACTTTTCCCGTCATGGGGGTCGTAAGAGGCGACCGAGGGAGCTCTCCAGGGAACGGGCAGCAGCGCTCTCGGTGAGTTAAACTACAACACCACTGCGATGGCCAACTCGCCTGCCAAGCGTGACATTTCACCCCAAGTGACGGAAATCATTGCGGGAGGCCGTCGTCCAGCAGTGGACGTTATGTGGCTGATGATGAGGCCCTGGTTCAGCAGCGGACGTTATGTGACTGATGATGATGATGATGCATTTAAAAAGCAGTTTCCCAAGAACCTCAAGTGAATTATTTACCTGCCTACCTACTTATTTTACCATATACATTTTCTTAATATCTCTCAAAACGATTTTGGCGCTATCAATTAGCTGACCTGTCATAACAGGTGATTATAGCCATATTATGGTAAATAGGCAGTTATTGTCAAATTTGTACAGGAAATAAGTAGGAGTGGAAGTGGCAGTAAACACAGGCAATTTGATATAAAAGGATTGTATGTGTTGGATTACACCACGTTTGTACCATCGACCATACAGCCTTAGTAGTAGTTGTATGGTTCATTCTTTATACATATGTATGTTTAAAACAGGCCCCGTACCATGAGGCCTTTAAGTAATATTGTTGCCGTTGTATGACAGTGACAGAGTTATACCAATCATCTAGCGCTATCCCTGTCCCACAGCGAGAACAATATCGCTGTAGGATCTCATAGTAGGGGGGGGGGGTATAGCGGGGTCCGGTTCATTAGCTTTT
>SJJU01005536.1:0-19670 GCA_012932125.1 Conopomorpha cramerella | reverse complement strand
TTTGTGCTATGTCGTGTCTTTCTTGATGCGCTTGGAAGGGCTGCAGCAAATTCCTTTCCTCACTTTACATGCAATACGATGCTTCATTCAACCGATACTTTTATTACAAACTAAAAATATTTTTCTGCTTGGTTGTACCTATGATGACACAATATGTCTATTGCATAAATAATTTTAAAGTACAGTATCGTGTGGTGACGGCGAATAGAATACATGTGTCACCACCCCAGCCCAACTTTTCCCGTCATGGGGGTCGTAAGAGACGACCGAGGGAGCTCTCCAGAGAACGGGCAGCAGCGCTCTCTGGGAGTTAAACCACAACACCACTGCGATCGCCAACCCGCCTGCCAAGCGTGGCGATTACTGGCATTTCTCTCCAAATGACGGATCTCATTGGGGGAGGCCCTCGTCCAGCAGTGGACGTTATGTGGCTGATGATGATGACAGTATCGACAGTTAAGCTAAATTATCTATATTTACTTAACTTACTACAGCAGCCGAACCACGTGTGTGTACGTTTCAAATAAAAAATGCAAAAAAAAACGTACTAGGTATTTTTCCATCACCTCATCCACCTTTGGAAGCCAAAACGGACGAAAATGTAACACCCAACAAGAGATCACACTAAAAATAGTCGGCAGGTAATTCGAGCTGAACGTAATATACAATTCGTTCCATTTATGCACACAAACGCAACAGGTAGGCAGTGAGGTGCCTGCACGTAGCAAACAGTGCAGAGATGACGAAGTTGTGACAAAAAGCGTATATGTTTGGATTTTCGGCCCGTGTTGTGGGCCCCACCCTGTAATATATATAAATCGTGTATATAAAATTCGTTGTAATGTTATAACTCAACAATGCCTTTACCGATGTGGTTAATTTTGGCCACCCTGGAGATTATACTTATTTTATATTCATATGAATAGTTAGGTACCTGCATGTAGCAAACAGTGCAGATATGACGAAGTTGTGACAAAAAGTTGCGTATGCACATCACCCGGTGATGGGATCAGCGGCCGATGGTCGACGACCCGGCGGAATGCATGGCTCGCGTCACGAGAGTTCACGACTCATGATCATTAGGTTTCCTTGACACTTTTTTGAGATTCCTTAATGCACCTCAGAAGGTTCATGATGCATTAGGGGAAAGATAAATCTTTTAAAAAAATACGAAATCAAATCGTTTATTTCTTCATCGTTATATGTGCTATTATTAAAAATTTAAAGCTTGGTGAAAGTAATGTATGATTTTAAAAATAAGAGTAAACGTCCTTGGTTCCAATTAATTTCTTTTACTGGCCAGAAGAACCGGGAAGAAACTGGCGTCTTTTCAAATTTTACATCCAAGTATAGTTAACATAAATATGACACATAAATATATATTTCTGAAGAGTAACCCATGCAGAACTTGTTATCGTTGCCGGACATTCACCGATGAAATCAGTGACGTCAAATAAAGTGGAAGAACAAAGATCGATAGTAAAATAAATGCAGCTGTGCCTGTATAAATATTGTTGAATGTGGATATATACACACTTCACGCCCTTTAATCCCAAAGCGGGGTAGGCAGGGGCACTTGCTAACGCAAATGCCCACGGTTCACCGAGCGTATTTAACCCAAAGTGACAGGGGGTGAGCCCATCGCCGTTATAGGGTTCACACACCCACACCTTATGGCGTGCGGGTTTCATCACAATGTTGTCGAGCGTGAGCGTTGCGTTGCGTGATCCGTACATGCGGCGATCCGTCTGAAAAAAGCCCTCAAAGTACGGAAGGAGAGCGTTCCTAAGGACGTGCTTGAGCGCTCGAACCCGCGACCTCCCGGTTGCAAGTCAAGTATCCGACCAACTGGACCACAGACACTCCTGAATGTGGATGAAGGCTGCGAGCTCTTTCTGCCCTTCTAATATAATGGATAATGAGCACCCATTCCTATAAGCAGTAAACTGTATGAGTTCTAAGCCCCAAAATCTGTCAGAAAAACGTCAAAGAAAACTCCCCATTTTTAAAAGAAGTTAGCTGCAAACTGTTTCATGCAGTTACAGTACTAATGGTGTGTCATTACTGTCAAACTTTATTTGGAAAGTATGTCAGTAATGACAGTTGTAAGTTCTTTGTGCACGCCACTGGTCTGTCTATGTTGCGTGAATAGATACATTTTCTTTCTTTATTTCCTTCTGGATAACAGATCGGAATGTGTACTTGCTAATATAACATTATACTGAACGTTACAGCTCGGCTATTAGCCCTAACTGCCGGCCCAGTAACATTAGCGATAATCAATCATTAAATCTATAGTTGTCCCTTTTTGACAGGAAAAGTAGGAAAGATAACTCGATAGTTTTATTCCGTTACTTATCACTCACATTACATTATTTTTCATCACCAGCACATTATTACACTAATTCCACCACATTAACACAATAATTGTAGCGAAAAATTTCTATGTGTGGATGGATGTTTGTTACTCTTTCACGCAGAAAGTACTTTAAGGAATTTGATGAAACTTTGCAGTATTGTAGCTTATAAACTAGAATAACATATAGGCTATAAGGTATTTTTGTGAAACAACGTTTGCCAAGTCAGCTAGTGAGAAATAAAGACGCCATTTGCATCTCATCGCAGCCCGCGCAATATCCTGTTATAAAGTTAAGAGCTATTCCCTTAACATCATTTACCTATTATTGACGTTATGCAACAAACATTTCAACTATGAACTAGCGATAGAACGTATTCCTATCTAAACCGTCAGTATGATACGAGTTTGATTAGTATTACTATGTCAGTTAGTACTTTTTGTTTAAAAAATTGCATGAACTTTTAACATCAGATAGGACCAGTTGCTAGTTCAAAGTCGATTTGGTAATTTCCACTGTCGTGATTACGAACGGTAATTGCTCCAAAATCATGCGGCTCAGTAACACATCGCACAATTAGAACAAAAGTGACAAAAAACAAAATGTGTCACTTTATGAAATTGAACCTTAACATAAAAGAAACAAAACTTAAATTACGAAATCATCATGTTTCGTATTGGGCCCTTTTTGTTCTAACTATGTGTCAGTACGTACTTTTAAGTGAACGTTTTGTATTTTTATGTCAGCCAATGAATTATAGAGCGCGACTGACTAAAAGACTCTATTTACATAATTTTCACATGCCAAAATCGTATAATCATCGCTCTTCGCCATGCCAAAACCATTGAATTCATTACAACGCCGATAAAGTATATTTTGCAACAAAATGTCGATGCAAATTACCCCTTTTTTACTAAGTATGTACGTAATATGTAGCTATAACATACGCTGATGCGTATGTAAGAGAACGATAGCGTAATACAGTGGCGTGCACTAGCTTTTATGACTAGGTAGGCAGTAATCCCCAAGGATTGACACCTATGTATAGGTAAATTCTCTTGGCGAAGCTAGGGGGTAAGCTGGTAGTACAAGACAAGCATATGCCAGACACATTACCAATTATTTTCAAGGAAATTAAGTAGATTATAGCTCAAATAAGTAAGACCAATCAAAAATCTAAATAAGCATTAGTTAAGTGCCTATTTTTCACTACCGGCTTGCCACCTAGCTTCGCCACTAGTACCAACATATCTATTCGCCCACAAAACACAGGACCTCCGTCAGCCTATGTCGTGAGTACAACAAAAAAAGATCTATCAATAACTCTATTATTAGGTCGGGTAGCCAAAATACTAAGGTAGGCTGTGTCTTTTTGCCTATATGGTGTGCACGCCACTGGCGTAGTAGGTACGTTTGAACGAACTATTAAATATACACACATCAAAAGTGTCTAGACACTTATGTGGGTGGCTCAATCTGGGTTAATGTCGTATTGCGTCCAGAAAAAGTTGCGGTTTGAAGGAAGACGTAGTGACCAAGATTGAAAAGGGCATGCTTCGGTGGTTTAGGCATATGGAGAGAATGGATGAAAGTCGATTAACGAAAGAGATTTATATGGGTGATGTAATGGGCCGGGTGAGTAGAGGTCGCCCCAGAAGAACATATACCTACAGACCAGATTGGTGATGTCCTGGCCGAAGGTGGCGTGAAAAGTACTCGAAACCGGGGGTCATGTATGAATGTAGATGAAGCGAAAGGGGTATGTCAGGACCGTTACAAATGGAGATCTGTAGTCTCTGCCTACGCCTCTAGGAGACAGGCGTGAAGTGTATGTATGTGTCATAATCGATGATAATTTTCAAACCACACTTAGGTATAGGCTTCCTTAAACACACCTCTAAAAGGACAACCCATAAGTCTTTGTACAGTATGGTAGTGAACAAAGGATTGATGCAAAAGAAAATAAACAAACAAAAAAAGTTGTCCCTCCTCCAACAACCGACAGTCGGAACAAAGGACTTTGTCCGCAATGATTCACGCAGCGCCTGCATCACTCATATCGCAAGTGCTATGGCCACTCACATTGTTTCAAATTAACCTTAAACATACATAGTAGGCACAATGAATAGATAGCATAAAACAAAGTCGTCTCCCGCTGTCTTGTCTCTATGTATGCTTAGATCTTTTAAACTATGCAACGGATTTTCATGCGGTTTTCTTTGATACACAAATCAAAAGTGTCTAGGGATCAAGTACCTACATTTTAGAAGATTGCAATCAAGTTAACTAACATTGTGACATGAAAATTTTATATAGGTAATAGACTAGTAGACTCGAGAGACGTTTTCCTGTCTTAACTATTAATATGAATATAAAATTAATATAACCTCCAGGGTGGCCTGTGCCCAGCAGTGGATGTCACGAAATATAAACTATCCTATCTCTCAAATTGAACGAAATTACATACAAATGCATACTTTTGTGAATATCGGTAGCCTTGGTGAAGAGTTCATTGAGAACAAACATCATGACACTGGATTTTTATATATTAAGATAGTAAATAACAGTAGTACAAGACAAGCCTATGCCAGACACATTAACAAATATTTTCAAGGAAATTAAGTAGATTAGTTAAGTACTCGTCTTAGTACTCGAAACCGAAGGTCATGTATGAAAAGATGCATGAATGTAGACGAAGCGAAAGGGGTATGTCAGGACCGTGACAAATGGAGGTCTGTAGTCTCTACCTACCCCTCTGGCAGACAGTCGTGAAGTGTATGTATGTATGTATAGTAAATAAATCCCTTTACTATCGATGGCAGTTTATCTATGTACGTGTGTAGTTAATCTCCAGAAGAATGCCGCCATGCGAACGTCCTAGATAGTCCCCCTGTGTGAATAATAGTGCTGCAAGAGTTAGCGGCGCGATGGCGGCACCAGCTGGCATAAATAGGTGCGATCAAAGGGAGACATTTTCTATTGTGGATGCATCGCCAATGAGATCAGTGATCCAGTTGTCGCTTCAATGGATTTAAACTCCCTACGATTTCAATGCAACGTTCATTCATTTAATACACACATCAAAAGTGTCTAGGGATCTAGTTTCTAGTAAATGTACGTACAACACAAACGGAGAAATTAATAATTACTAAAAAAAACGTAAATACACACATCAAAAGTGTCTAGGGATCAATAACATTTTTAGCTCGAAAAAAAATCTAATTTGTTTAAAAATCAAATCTAATCTTCTGGATTGGTCTCCTACCTAATTCCCCATTCCTGCATCAATGACTTATCACCACATTTTGAATAAATTATGAATGAATTCAGTTTTTGTAAAATATATTCTTGATTGCAATCTTCTATAATGTACTTGATCCCTAGACACTTGATGTGTTTAACTATTTACCCGAGAGTCAAAGACCTGTTTTTGTCATTATGTACAATATCTTTGAAGAGAAGAAATAATAATATTCTGATTTAGCAGATCAACAAGTAGTTTATTATTCCATAGAAGCCTACATGTATTGCAAATTACCTTATAAACTGGTCAAACAACCCGTGTAAGTTATTAGATAATATGAACTCGGAATTAAGCAAATAACTAATTAACATAAAAATAAATTAAATGTTACATAAACATGACTATTGTTTTAGAAGCATAACATGTTTAAAATATAAACTAGTAAGCAATGTAACTGTATAGGTAAATAAAGCCATAAATCAGAAGTAGTTGTTGCATAACCAGAGCGCTATGTGTGTTATATTTTTGGTTATTTCATTCATATGGAACATGCGGGATAAATCAGCCGTTTACTATTGGTAAACCTATATATATATATATATAAAAGAAAGTCATGTTAGTTACACAATTTATAAGTCAAGAGCGGTTGAACTGATTAGGCTGAAAATTGGTGGGAATGTAGCTTAGAAGTAGAAGAAGGACGTAGGGTACTTTTTATGCCATTTCTGTGGGACGCATTGCTATATAGAGTGTGTTATAGCTTATATAAAATACTAAAACTATGCAAATGAAATCGCCGGTCGTCCACTAGTAATGGAATAAATTTTACGGGCCAGTGTAGTGGTCAGAATGTATGCCTCTATACTGTAGGGTTGTGGGTTCGATTCCCATCACTGAAAGGTATTTAGATGATTACCTTTTAAGTACTTGTTGGATGTGTCTGGGCGTTTTATTTACATAAGTACTAGCTGTTTTGGCAAATATTTGTTTTGCCATAATAAGTTGCCTTTGTACCCCGTGTATTGGGAGAAATTCAACTGGTAGATGCATAAAAAATAGATAGTAGCCGATTCTCAGAATATGCGTAAAAAAATTTGGAAAAAGGTGTTTTGGAGGAGTATGGTAGCTAACATTGTGACATGGAAATTTTATATATTAGATTGATGTATTTTAAAAAAAATATTTAAGTAAGTAGGTATATTTCACTGTCTGATTTCCATAACACAAGTGCTTTATCTACTTAACATTGCATGAAGGCTATGTGTGTGTTGTAAAATATTTATTTATTTTATATTTATTAAATAAATGTTCAAACCTCGAATACTCAAAGACATGACACCTTTATAATGTTACTCCTACTGAACTTTCAAGACCTTTCTATTGCATCAAATATCTATACCGACAGAATACAAGTCCTCGGTAGTAGACAGTTGTACTTTCACACCATAAGCATTTGATTATTGCTTCTGAAACATTCCAGGGACTTCAAGATTTATTCATAAGTATCTGTTAGCAAATAGGCAGTGGTGTGTGTGTGTTTGTAAGCCTCGACTTTGATACTGGAATGTTCTTTAGGTCCCTTGAATGTTCGATGCACTTCTAGCGCACTCTAGTTGTTGTTTCTCCACCGTCAGCCCTAACACTTAACATTACTAGATTATACATTGATTAACAAAAAAGCAATAAGTGTGTATACATATTACATTATCAGAGCGATTGATAATTGTATTAGCAGGATTGAGGAAATGATATCTACTGTACTTACCTAAATAATATTAATATTTGTAAACAGATAAGATGTTAAAATCATAATTACTTACCTATTATTAAGTATGTAGCTAATGATATAAAAGTAATACTACATTAAAAGTCCCAAACACTACATAAATACTTTTTTTGTAGTAGGTATTATCCATTACTAAACCTACAAGTTTTCCAATCAAGATTCATTTTATCGTAATAGACTGTCCTTGACAGGACAATGAAGCAATTAGTACAAATACAACATAGAAAATTACACAAAACTTAAACATGAAGAAATACAAAAGAAATGATACCGTCAAAGCCTCACCAACATTGCGAAACATTGCTAAATAAAAGTAAATAAACAAACTCACGCGCTTAGCCAGTCCAGAAAGTGTTCACAACTTTTGTTTCTTGTACCAGTTCAATTTCAACGAGATCCTTCCAATTAGGATTTCGGGAATTAACGTTATTTACACTTTGGGAAGGTTTTTGCAACATTCAACGCGGTCGGTCCGCGAGAAAATTTAATTCAAAATAACAATCGCAAAATAAACAACCAAATCACGTCATTCCTCTCACGGATGAACCGTAATGTACGGTCGGATATAGTACACTCAATATATTGCATGTTTGTGTACTGTACGACCGAGGTACGACCCCGACCAACGATGAACGTGGTCGTGATATTTTTATGTTGTCAGACCTAAAGTTTTTTTTTTACATTTCCCATAGCAAATTAAGTATCGAAACGGTCGTCTTACTCTTACCCGAACTAGAGGGCCTGCCTGCAATCGATCCGGCTATTGCTCAAGATGAATGTTTCTGAGCTGAAATAGTCATGCCTCCGGCACACCAAAAGCGGGGCGTGAGCGGCGCGGGAGCAGCGCGGACCCGCGCTGTTTGTAATTCAGGGAAATGTATGAAGCACGACACACCAAAAAAGCAGCGGATCCGCGCTGCTCACGCGCCGCGCACGACCCGCGCTGCTCCCGTCGTCGCTGCAGATCCATCACGCGCAGCTCATGCGCTGCTCCCGCGCCGCGCACGCCCCGCTTTTGGTGTGACGGGTGCCGCGCTACTCCGCACACGCTCCGCGCACGACCCGCGCACGACCCACCTGCGTTTGGTGTGCCTAAGGCTTCAATAGTAGTTTTTGGTCTTGCGCCAATCAATACATTACAGGGCAATAAAATATATCCATGACACAACTAATGCATGTCAAACCAATGATAGCTCAAAACTCAGACCAAACACTACTAGATTTGCAAGCCGTATAGCCCCTCCACTTCTCTTTCCCACCAACATATTGTATTGAAAAAGATGCACTTCTGAATACAAACTGCAAGTACTAAAACTTACTACCATAATGAGGGATTTTCTTGGCGGCCATTTTTTTTGGTTTCTTTTCGGCTCCCTAGATGACAATAGTGTCAATATGTTTGATAATATGAGCCGTCAATATTATTTATTTTTCTTGTTGTGATGTTACGTTGTTAGAGCCAAATACTAGATCTATTTTCGATGTATGTGGCGGGAAGATTTGATTTCAAAATATCATTCTGACTGATTTGTTTGACAGAAAGGTACCTACTACTTCTACCTTTCACGGAACATAAGAACCAATAATTAATTAATTGAATTACCTCACACAGAAACTTACTTATTTCTATCTTGAAAAACGCATAAAAATGGATTGTAGAAAGTGTGAAATTTATTTATGTGCGAATTCCTCTGCTGGACAAAAGACTTGGACAACAACCAAACGAGTAACATTTCATTGCTTTCCCATGAAACATGATTTGAGACAAAGGTGGATAAAAGCAGCTCAGATAGATACAAAGTACCGAAAATTACCGAGGACGTCCTTTTTGTGCTCAAAACATTTTAAACTATCCGATTACGTCGAAGGTAAATATTTATAAGGAGATGTTTTTTGCCTTGAGTAAATTCTGTAGGTAATATTCAATCGAAAGATGTTATCTATAATAATACCTACATAGTTGTAGGCATAGAAATATAATGTAGCGTAGCGGCGGGGTTCTACGTCTATGGTTGTAGGTACCTACAATATAAATTGTCTAGGCATGTACGACCTACACATTACTGTGGTTTAATATCTATCTCTTATTCTGGTCCTTTTAGGTGACAGAAAAAAAAGGCTCAAGTCTCATGCTGTACCAACTATATTTCCTTGGTCAGGACAGAAAATAACTATAAAAGCAAGTTTTTCTGCTGGCAAAGCTCCCAACACCACTTTAACATGTCCTTCAAGCTCTGCTTTTCATCTAACTGCTGCTGATCAAACATATGATTTGAATTATTCTCCAACATTCATACCAGTACCGGATATAAAAACTTATGGTAAAGCATTACTTCCCACAGAATTTGTTGAAGAATATACCACCTTTAATATTGACATAGATGAAGAAACTAAAGACCCTTTACACACTGAAGAACCTGCTGAGAGTATTGAAGACTCAAATTCTTTTATATTACATTTATCATCACATTTAGAATTACCAAATGATAATTTGACTGTTAGTGAAGTTGAAATTAGTAGTAGCAGTGACAATATACACGACAAAATCCCTAGACCAAACTCTGCCCTCTTAGTTAATAGACAAACTCAAACTGATAAAATATCTGATACAGTAACACAAACTTTACCTTACAGCATATACAAACATAAGGGAAATGATAAATTTATACATTTTTTTACTGGATTAGAAACATTTGACAAATTTCTGTTAGTATTTCAAAGTCTTGGAAATAGTTCAGATTTAAATTATTTTTATGAGAAACCACCCTGCAAGTTAGATGCTCTGGAACAATTTTTTATTACTTTAACAATATTAAGAAGACATAGAGAATTTGAAGACATTGCAATGACTTACATGATATCTATAAAACAAGTAACAAATATTTTTATCACCTGGATAAGATTTATGTCACTTCAATGGCAAAATTTGGATTTGTGGGTTGATAGGGAAACTGTTCAAACATATATGCCATTAGATTTTTATGATAAATATCCTATGACGCGAGTTGTTATAGATGCAACAGAATTCCCAATAAAAAAACCTGGACTACCCTTTGCCCAACAAGCCACATTTTCCAGCTATAAAAATAGGAACACTGTAAAGGTTTTAATTGGGATTGCTCCTAGTGGACTGATCACATATATATCTCCATCATATGCTGGTTCTGCCACAGATAGAAGTATTATTGAAAGAAGCAGTATATTAAATAAATTTAACTATCAAGACGAAATCATGGTGGATAAGGGGCTGAATATACAAGACATTATGCTACCATATGGTGTGAAGGTGAATATGCCTACATTTTTTAAAAAAGGTAATCAGATCAGGTCTGGTACATTAATTCACGATAGAAAAATAGCCAGTAAGCGCGTCCATGTAGAAAGAATAATAGGTATGATGAAAACCTATAAGATTCTTACGCAACCAATGAACCATACAGAAACTATGCTGTCAAGTGATATCATTTTTATATGTGCTATGTTGATTAACTTTAGGTCATCAATTATAAATATGAATGCATAACAATGTCCTACTTCCTAGTTTTAGAAAGATTTGTTGTACTGAATATTGTAACTAGATATTATTCTTGGTAAAAATAAAAATGCCATATATTGTATTTTTAAAACTTTATATTGTAAAAATATCTGCACAGATATAAATGTTTATAATTTTCCTCATAAAACTCTTTAAGTTTACTTGTCATTTTTTCTATGAATTCAATATCTCTTTCAATTTTCATACTAAAAAAATCACATTTTGTCCAGATACAAAAGTAGCAATATAGCCGCCCCGTGCAAAACAACTGCCCTTGTACCTGATAATAATAATCACTACATTTTTTTAGTCTAAAATTTCCAGTGACTTCACACAATTCCAAGTAGGGAATTGTTTCAGGTGTTATGTACTTATCTTTTGCAGAAAATGGGCATTTTATTTCCACCACATAATCACTACCAACAAGTCCATCTGGTGTACTTGCTAAATATTGCACTTCAGGGTGTACAAATATGCCGCATTGTCTTATTGCCAATCCTATATTTTTTTCTAGTTCGGCTCTTGCTACAGCTTCATATTTGAGGCCATGTTTGATTGCGTCACAAAATAGTGGTTGGTTTTTTATTAATTGTTTAGCTAACAAATCCCTTCTATGATTCATACATTTGCAAATTTTTCCAAAGTTGGAACTTTGCAGTCTTTTTTTCCTTTCAAGAGACCATTTCTTTTTGTCATTTCTTGTATCTTCTTCTAACTTATTTAACTCTGCAAGGTTTAGCTGAAGATCTTTTATAAATCTATCTTCATCATTAATCTGCAAATAGTCATGGTCATGGACCAATGCTATTTTATTTGCTGGTTTTGCTATTTGGGCAATTGGCATTGGTTGGAGTTTGAGGTGGGTAGATTTAAAATTTATGATCATATTAGAAAAACACTCTTGGTATTTTTCTTTCCTTGATGTTTGTGGGCGAGGATCAAAATTGGAAATATTTACATAGTTATCGTTTCTTTCCTTTAATTTCAAAGCAGAGGCTTTGACTGGGACTCCATGGTATAAGTGTCTCGGTTGGTGGAAAGTTTGCAGCTGTGATGTAACCATTTTCATTATTTTAATTTCCTTAGTACGACAAAAATGTTCTAATCCATACATTAAAACGAGGACATGTTTACATTGGGCATAAGGTCCTAGCCCAGCTGCACATTCACACTGTGCTTCAATTATTGTGTCCTCTTCAAACTTAACTGTTACATAGTACATGACAGCTTTCTTCATTTCAGCTGCACATGTTCCTAAGGCAAAGAATTCTTTTCCCAAATGAGCAATGCGGCAAGTTTTTAAATAATGTTCATTATACATGTTCCTTGATGTGCCCAAGTTTTCTCGCTGACCCAAGTAACTGTACTGAATAATGGTTTGCTCAGTAATTCTTGGAATAGACGTATTGGAGTTTATGTCCAGAAAAGAATTTGGTTCTGGAACAATTATTTTATAACTTGTGTCTGGCATATTTACAAGTCCTCCATACAACATATCATAGTCCAATAATCTGAAACAACATACACAACATTTTATTAATATAGCACATCCCATTTCATTAGCACAGTGGCCAAAAAGGCCAAACATGAGTTTGACTTTTATCTATAAAAGCGGCAAATAAAAACTGTCTGTCAAACTGTTGTACATACATACTACACACTTCATGCCTGTCTCCCAGAGGGGTAGGCAGAGACTACAGATCTCCATTTGTCACGGTCCGGACATACCCCTTTCGCTTCATCTACATTCATACATCTTTTCATTCATGACCTCCAGTTTCAAGTACTTTTCATGCCACCTTCAGCCAGGACAGCACCAATCTGGTCTGTATATGTCCTTCTGGGGCGACCTCTACTCGCCCGGCCCATAACATCACCCATATAAATATCTTTCGTCAATCGACTTTCATCCATTCTCTCCATATGCCCAAACCACCGAAGCATGCCCTTTTCCATCTTGGTCACTACGTCTTCCTTCAACCTGTTGTATTGTTTAATATTAACTATTATTTCTTTGCTGATTGTTCCCATTTTTCTTAAGAAAGAACCTATATAAGGAAAATTACTGCCTGTGGCCAAGTAACCATACAATTTAGTTGTGGACTAAAGATGTTTGTGTACAATCCTGCATGCATGTATTTAATATAATTTTTGGTGTAGGTAATGCATAACTGTGGTGTCCAAATTGGGAATGATTTAATATGCTTGGTGAACCGTGGATATTTGATTAGCAATGTGCGCATCGCGTTTTGGGATTAAAAGACGAGAAGCGTATTTTACAAGTACATAGTGTGCATATTTTAACTAACCTTTGTACCAAAGTGGCTTTTTTGCCACATACTTTTGCTTTTCTCTTTCGTAGTTCATTCTTCAGAGCCAAAAGGCTCCAAGAGCTGTAATCTTTCGGCATATTTTTCCTCCTTCACTAAAACCACAAAGAGTCCTATCTCACCACAACTAATTTAAAATCCTTTGCCGAAAGCCACGGAGGAGTGTAACTCGACTCGACGTGGCTAATAGAATGTTTGTTTCTTCAATCCAAAAAGCGTCCAAAACCCAAAATAACACCACACGCACGTACGACTCTCAGCACAAACCAACGACAACCCTCTTTCTTTGGATGTCATATCAACAACAAAGTGTCAATAATCATTGACAGATATTTGACACCTCATATGTTGATCATCACGGACTCTAAAAGAAGGCGTGGCTACGTCTTTTTTTTTTTAAGAAAATCCCTCATTAAAGTTTAGATCAACTTAAATGCTTAATAGTTGCCCTGGTTTTGAAAAACAGGTTTTTGAAGGTTTTTAAAAACAAAAAATACTGCTTGTTACTCTAACGCCATCCCGTAGTAAAATTTGAAACTATACTTCGAGAATTTACCAATGAAGGATGGGGATTTTTTGTAAAAAAAAAAAACAACCACCGCTGTAAATAATATCTTTTCTTGTTATGAGATGTTGCTAATATCGCATCTCGGTAATTGACAACTTTGCATTTCGAATGGTAAATGATATTTTTATTGAAAATTGAAGAAAATATAAAATTATTTGACCCGTATTTTTTTATTCAACATAAAAATAATGTTTTCATTCATGATTTTCACTTTTAATATAGATTTTTTTCGAAAGAGCGTAAGCGCCATATGACGTCACTATTATGGATACACAGATCAAACATAGATAGAAAAGAAAACTATAGCTGTCAATGTCAATTTTTAAGTTGTAGTCTGTGCAGATCGTTGTTTTGTTTACTTTTGCTGTTAGAAAGGTGTGTTTATTTATTTACTAACCACGTCGAGTCAGAGTAATATTACTCCTAACATTTCTTTTTGTCTCGTTCAGGTTGATGATTTTAATCGATAGTAGCGAAATAGCGGGGTTTTAGGTTTATTCCAAGAAGAAAATAAAACTACCGAAATAATTGCTATTATTGTTTGTTTTGAAACTGACGATTCTGCTGTCACTAATATTGACAATTATATTGATTTGTAAAAAATAAGGATAGGCGCCCCATTGAATTGAATCCCACCTATTTCGCACAAAGTAATGACGTCATCACAGATATTTCACATTTTACGTATTATCTCCGAATTTACGCATCAAAAAAATATAATATTTTTTGTATAGCATCCTGAAACGAAAATACAGAAACGGTTTTTTTATTTATACTGCTTATTAGTTATGCAAAGTTATCAATTCAATCAATCATAATATTTTGATTCTTATCAGTTAGACCATTTATACCAATAATATTCTCGCTGAAACAAGTATAGGTAAACTACTAGGTAACCACATTTCCTGACACCTGTAAGATTATCTACATTACACAAATTGCGAGTATTGCCTAATTGAAATTATGAAACGCAGTGCGCCTGTAGTCAACATTGGGAAATCCTCTAACAAAATACAGTGATGAATGCATTAATTTAGTGCTGTTGCCCTTGAGAGTATAACTGTGTAAACAAAACAGTGATAGTGAAAACGAAGATGGCGAATAATACAATATTCGATCATATTATAGAGGTAGCCATCTCTTTGTACAGCTTGGCAAAAAAGAGTAGAAATTAAATAGTAGCAACACTCTATGGAGAAACATCCGAATTTGACAGCTTTTCATATAAATTCTTGCCATATTTAATTTCTACTCTTTTTTGGCCAAGCAGTAGATCTTACGACGCATCGACGAATTATTATATTTTTTTGTACACGCGCCCAAAGACCCTTGCAACTCTTCTGTATTCATCTTATCGGATAATGTAACTACAAATACAAGTACTGTATAGGGTCGTGCTCGCGGGGTCGCGTTTTATCAGTTGATACATTACCTAGGTATATCGAATCTCTTGCTTATACCTCAGCGCAGCTCAGTGCCCATCCCTCGGACCCTCCTGTCAATAATGTCCTATTTTGTATGGGGAAAGAGCGGGAAAGTGACATTTTGATAATGAGAAAATTCATTAAAATATCATTGTTATTCAGTTTTTGTTCAGTTTGTTGAGGTACAGTCTGACAGGAATCTGCTCCACCACTCAAAGGTTTAAACCTATTATGAAAGTCATGTCATTGGATTTAAGGGGAGGTTTATTTTCTACTTGTGATAATATAACAACAGTAGATAAGCTACTGATGTAGAGACTGAGAAAGTGGCTCAGACCAAAAACAACTACAACAACAACAACTCTAGACTTACAATCCGTAACTGACGTTTATAGTATAATGAGACAACGATATGATAAACCTACAGGAGTGAAAGAGCAAGAGATATTTATCTCCTGTCACTTACTGCGTAGCAGGGTAGCTGGGTAAAAACAGTTGACCTCAGGGTCGGGGTTCGTGGTTACTGCTTCCTTGAACGTGATATAATTAATCGTAACTATAATTAAATTAGTTTAAACCTTAAGTTAGTTGACCGCCTTGTCGTGGCGAGGGGGCTTAGTACCCGGGTAGGGACACCCGGCGAAGTTAAGAGGAACCCACTGGGCCGGTCTGTTGCAGACTGGCCGGCCCGAGAGGGACCGCTGTCCTGGGCTCGCTTTTGAGCCCGCAGACAAGCAGTCAGGCTGCGTCCCATGACGCAACCGCACTGAAGGCCGCGGAAGGAGAGGACAGTCGGTATTCCGACCGCCGCTGTCCCTATCCGTCGCGCCCTTGCGGGGCCGCCACCGCTAGCTGGCGGCGTGGAGGGGCCGCAGTAGAAGAGTAGTGTCAGTATTGTGGTGCGCTGCGCTCCCTATCCTCTACGGCCGGAAGGGAGGAAGATGGCGGACCCCACGATATCCGGGGTCCGACGCCACGCCGGCCGGCGGGGCGGTCGGGTTGTGACCGTCCCGCCCGCCAGCCCTGTAGTTCCTGGCGTATAGAAAAGAATAGGACTACGGTATCCCCTACTGCCGTATAAGGCGTCCTTGGGGTCGTGGGTGTCGGAGTGGAGTCCCCGGCTCCTGCTTGGACGGCCCCTATGGCCTGGTAACTGCCGCCGGTGAAGGAGGTCGCTGGGGCAGACACGCCACCATCTGCCCCGAGCCGGAGTCCGACAGGACCGAACGCTTGGGCGGGTCCTGATGCAATTCTTTTTCGGCTTTTACTACCCCAGCCAAACTTTTCCCGCTATGGGGGTCGTAAAAGACGACCGAGGGAACCCTCCAGAGGACGGGCAGCAGCGCTCTTTGTGAGTTAAACCACAACACCACTGCGATCGCCAACCCGCCTGCCCAGCGTGGTGATTATGGGCATTATCCTCCAAATGAGCGCAAACTGTCAAATTAGTAGTAAAAGTGACAGTTTGGATCCAGAAGTACATCATTTTCCATACATTTTGGTGAAAAAGAGTCAGTCTGAATGTTGGACGCGCTTTCAAGTCTAGTTGGGTTTCTTTGGGGTCCGGGGTGTTAGTCCCACATAACTCAGTCGCTCCTTTACGTCTCCGAGTGTCCATAAAGGATTTCCCCTACGTAATAAAGAAAAAGGCGGGTAGGTACCCTTGCCTAAATAATCTATACTTGTATACTTCTATACTAATATTATAAAGAGGAAAGGTTTGTTTGTTTGATTGAATTGTATAGGCTCTGAAACTACTGGACAGATTTGAAAAAATCTTTCACTGTTGGAAAGCTACATTATTCCTGAGTAACATAGGCTATATTTTATCCCACAAATTCCCACGGGAACGAAAATGCGCGAGTATGCCGTGCGGTACAGCTAGTAGTACATACATACATACACTTCACGCCTGTCTCCCAGAAGGGTAGGCAGAGACTACAGATCTCCATTTGTCACGGTCCTGACATACCCCTTTCGCTTCATCTACATTAATACATCTTGTCATACATGACCTCCGGTTTCGAGTACTTTTCACGCCACCGGCTGCCAGGACATCACCAATCTGGTCAATGTATGCCCTTCTGGGGCGACCTCTACTCACCCGGCCCATTACATCACCCATATAAATCTCTTTCGTTAATCGACTTTCGTTACCTACTACTAGTACTACGAAAAAAAAATTGTAATTTTAACAATAAATAATAATAGTACTTACTTATGAATCTTTTAAACGTCTATTGCGTAGGTAGGTAGGAACAAAATCTTAAAAAGGAAGGCAGGAATTTTTTTATAAACATTTAATAAAGCACTCAGAATTGGAGCCGAACTGAGTACCTAGTAGTCATACTTACCTAAAAAGACATCCATGCAATAGGTAGTACAATCAAGGACTGCCGGATCGTAACACTTCCTGCGGTTTCCTGTTTTTAACAAAATAAGAAATATCGATAGCCTTTGAGTGTACTTACCCCACGTATCTATTACCTTTCGACCTATACCTATCTGTAGGTAAGGTACCTACGCCTATTATAAGTATAGGTAGGTTGTTTAAGTATAATAAAAGGGGAAAATGGAGTAATCAATAAGATAAATAATAACTAAGCAGTCGAAGATATAATACCTAGCGTAAAGAACGGTATTATGAGGCTGATCTACTTAATTTCTCGTGTTAATAGATAAGTGGATACCTACCTACCTATGTAAGAGCGGTGGCGTTAAATCCTCACCTCTCGACCTCAACCGTGCCACAGGCGAGATGTAAAGTTTACGCAGTTGGTTACACTGTCGCGCAGAGAATGTTGCGCGGGAATGGAAATTGGTTAGATAGGGATGAATATAACGTTGACGTTTCCTTTACGACCATCGAGCTCTTGGAGGTCCACGCCCCATGATGCTTGATAAAGCGCGCCGATTTTGCTATTTTGCAGACTTTGCGGTTACGGAGTAAGGTAAAAACTGCTTACTAAAACTATTACTATATGCGGAAATGGCTGCAAGTACTGCGTATTATCGTCCACGTTTTGATAATAAATAGACAAAATCACGATAGACAGGTTCACCGATTCAATTTGAAAAGACCGCCTTGCTTTTCACGCCCAGTTTGACGTCACAGCCCGGGGTTCTCGAGCTACAGTACCGCGCCCAGATCGCTCCGTGGAAAAATGATACAAGTAAACCATATTTGTCTAATAATGAATCCTATTCCATTGCGTTACGGGGGATTCTGTATGAATCCATGAAATAATTTACAACTCTATCACTAGATGTCGCTTCAGTAGCAAAACTAGACCTGCGCGTGGTAAACCAATCACAGAGCAGGAATTTTGACGCAATTTGCAAATGGCCGTGAAAAGGACTAAGCCCGGGTGTAGTGTGAAAAGCTAATGTTGAAAGGATTTATGCTGTTCAATTGTACCTGAATCCTTGTTTTCTGTGTGGTGTTGATGAGACGATACAATATGTGCCAAAGAGTGATAATCCAGTCTTAATGGTGGTGTAGCAATCGCCTGGAGACTGCTGGAACGACGATCGAAGTGATATCGCTGACGGAAGGGTAAGGATCTGGCTGATTATTTTCTGGAGAAAATCAAGTTTTCCATGCCTCGTAATAATCAGTGTCTAATTTAGCTTGTTGTTTTAGAATATCTATAAAAATGTTAGTCTGACAGTAAAGTTCGGGAGGAAGTTTCTTGTTAGTCGATCCCCGCCGGCCGAAGTCATGTTCGATGCGTGACACACCAATTAGACCGATGTAGGTAGCGACCAATACTATGTTACGGAGTGCCTATATCGCGTTATATTATTTCAACACATAATTGACGTGTCTCTATTTCGTTGAAAGTTTTTAGAAAAATATCGAATGGTGTGTGTGAAACTGGGCGTTTTGAATTCTATAGGTACCTATTGTAGGTACGTACGTAAGTATGAAAGTATAACGTGTAAGGCAGGGCCTTTCCAAAGGACATCGATTCGCGTAGCTAGCCACATTTTCCGCGTTGTCTGCAAGTTCTATTTGCTGTGAGTATTATTTCGTTTTGTATTGTCTTTTTACTTTTATGTCCCAATAGCTAGATTTATTTTCTAGGGGTGGTAAATATGTACACCTAACTGACTAATTACTTTATAGATAAATTCAACATCATGGATGAATCATGTATGTAGGTTTTACTATATTTTTTTAACTCTTTCAGGCAAATTGTTGATTTATATTTTATTTAACCTAGGGTATGATATTTTACAACCTCACCAAATTGCTACAAATGGGACTTCAATAGTGAAGATGAATCAATAGTTTTATTCACAATGGTATACCTATATTATGCCTGTCATATTATATTCTGATTGATATAATAGTACTTGATCTTACATGTATTGATTACAGTTTTGAAAGTTCATGGAATATTGGGGAATCTGGGAAATTCTT
>SJJU01005534.1:0-13016 GCA_012932125.1 Conopomorpha cramerella | reverse complement strand
CCCCTTACCAATAAACGCGTTATCACTTATACAACGGTTATTAGAGGTCTACAAAAACTGGTTATGCCGTATTTGACATACAACTGACAAGTTAAGTTGAGCTTTGTGTATCTTCGAAATAGCAATTCCGCCATTATTAGTAAGGCCCTATGAATGTACGTAAGGTAATTTACACTTATTGCAGAAACTTTGCTACACAGAAAACTAGACCTATAATGTAACGAACTAAATACGTATCCGCCATAATAATAGGAAATGTTACTCCACTCTATTATACCATCTACAGAATGAACAAAATCTTACCTTACAGCACAGCATCTGTACTCTAAACAGCACAGCTCTTAGAGCAGCATATTGCCTGTCCGGGTCCACCGAGCTCAACCTATCAGACAGTACTAGCGGTGTGCTAGCTCCAGAGTTTAGTATCATGTATAAAAGTTGTAGGAGATACGTGCTTTGTTCGCTAGTACTGTCCTCTTTGAAGGATTTCACTATCGTTGCTGTGTTCACTTCGATTACTGATTTAGGCTGAAATTGGGGGACAAATAAATATGAATGTTATTAAATACACTTTACACCTTTTAATGCCAAAGCGGGGTAAGCAGAGGCACTTACTAATTAAATCCCCTTAATTACTCATATATTTGTCATACTTACCTCTGTAATGAGTAAGAATGGTCATAAAATCTTGTTTGTTTTAAAATATGATACCAACCGCCTAAGTGTGACTGACAAACTATAAATGGAAACTGTTTTGGATAAGGTGATATTTATACAATTTATTTTATGTACTAAGAACTCTGTATGTTTCCTATACTAAATAAATAAAAATAAATAAATAAATGCGCACGGTTCACTAAGAGTATTTAACCCAACGTGAAAGAGGGTGAGCTAAGGTTTCATCACGATGTTATCCTTCACCGTACGAGCGCTGCATTGCTCTGACAAAGAGTTTCATTGGTACGCATCCAGTAGCCAGATTCGAACCCTTTATCTCCCGATTTCAAGTCAAGTATCCGACCATCTGGACCACAGACACTCCCTCTCTTGATAGGTTCAAAACTATTTTGTTTTTGTATTCATAATGTCAGTCCATTGATGTCTACTGCTGGACAAAAAGTTGTTCATAGATCATTAGAGCCTAACAACGTTTCTAAGACCATTGCTCGGGGTCCTTTTACACGCAGTACAATAAATTGAAAAAAAATTATATAAATACGCCTTTTAATCCCAAAGCGAGGTAGGCAGAGGCACTTGCTTAATAAGCAAATGCCCACGAAGCGTATTTAACCCAACGTGACAGGGGGTGAGCCCATCGCCGTTATAGGGTTCACACACCTTGCGGTGTGCGGGTTTCATCACGATGTTGTCCTTCACCGCAAGAGAGTTGCGTTGCGTACATAGGTTCTGAAAAAGAGTATCATTGGTACACGTCCAGTAGCCGGACTCGAACCACCTCCTTCCAACCTCCAGGTTGCAAGTCAAGTATCCGACCAACTGGACCACAGACGGTCCGAAAACGCTCGCGAAAAAAAATTTACTCGCCCAAATTTACAGGAGTTTTGTGTGGTACATAAAATCAATAAATAAAAGCTGTAACTAACCGTCAATCGGCTCGTAGTGAAGTAATGCACGACGTACGACAAGAGCTGAAGAGAAACGCAGGCCACTCGGGTGTCCACACTGCTTGTACAGTGTAGGACGTTCAGTAGAAAACCAGCACGGCTTGTGTAGGTTAACAACACTGTCGGTAGATTAAGTTTTTATGATATTAAGCATGCGTTGTTTAAAACGCTTAAATGAGTATTAGGGATGATCGATATTGTATAAACATCGATGTTTTAGACATATCGATGTTTTTCTATCGATATTTGTCGTACATCGATATTTTTGATTCGATGTTCATCGATGTTTTTCTAACATCGATCATCCCTAATGAGTCTGTCTAGTATCTTTCAGAAATCTATGGTGGTAATACTAACCAACCAAAATCCAATACAAAAAAAATCCCACATAAGAAATTATAGTTTATGTTGTTTAGCTTTTCGACATGTCATCGTGATACAAAATCATACAATTACTTAGTTGCATCATACACATGGTAGGCGTATAAATCAAGAAGGCTAGACACATGAATGTAGCAAGAACAAAGAAAGTACTTCTACAAATTATATCTTAGAATTTTGACATCTTCAGTTAAAAGAGACATTAAAAGTTACAAAAAATAAAAAAAATTAGGTTGTAAGTTGTGGTTGGTAAGTTGTAAAATAAAAATAAAAAAAAAATACACTTCACGCCTTTAATCCCAAAGAGGGGTAGGCAGAGGCACTTGCTAAAGCAAGTACCCACGGTTCACCAAGCGTATTTAACCCAACGTGACAGGGGGTGAGCCCATCGCCGTTATAGGGTTCACACACCTTGTGGTGTGCGGGTTTCATCACGATGTTGTCCTTCACCGTACGAGCGTTTGCGTTGCGTACATAGGCTCTGAAAAAGAGTCCCATTGGTACACGTCCTGTAGCCGGACTCGAACCCGGGACCTCCCGGTTACAAGTCAAGTGTCCGACCAACTGGACCACAGACGCTCTTATGGACAGGATATACAGGATGTCAGCACAAGATATTTTACCTCTATTATCGTTTTTCTTATGAGCAAGTCCAAGCAGATACAAACAGAGTTTCAGACAAGCGTATTGGAAATGATGTTTCCCGTCGCTTAGCTCGGACTGGCCTTTGGAGAAGATTGTCGACAAGAGCACTGCTATTTTCAAAGCGAGTAAATCGTTTATCTCTAACGGTACCAAGTTTGCTGACAATTCCAATACGAAGCAAATATTTGTAGCTGAAAGTATATAAAAATAAATATTTGCTATTTTTTTTAAAGATAAATAAATAATCAAATTCAAATTCAACATTCAAAATTTCTTTATTCATCGTTATAAGTGTTATAACATACAGATATACAGTAGAATAACACAAAGCTTGATGAACGTCACATATTTTTTTCGTCTGTGTGTTTAGTAATGTAAGTTTCAAACTATGTTTCTGTGTTTTGTCCTTTATTCGGAACTGTTAGTTTATAAGGTGAATCATTTTTGGGCTATTAATAGATAAATAATTAAGTTAAATTAAATATGTAGTATAATAATAATTTCAATTATAGGGTATCAAATAATCTTCATCATCATCATCATCATCAGCCCATACCTGTCCACTGCTGGACATAATAATCTTAATGTCTAAAAATACTAAAATTGACATTTAGAAAAAACGCTCGTGTTCGAACAAATAAATAAACAAACATAGGTATGTTTATAAAAGCCGACGCTCGTAAATCGTAATATAAATGTTGCTGCATTTATTATTTTTTTCTCAGGAGAAGGTATCAACCCAAAGCATTCACTGTTGTATTTCAGAGAGATAGACTGAAATGAACAATACACAACCACCAAAATACACACATCAAAAGTGGCTAGGGATCAAGAACATTTTTAACTCTAAAAAAATCTAATTTATTTAAATCAAATCTAATCTTCTGGATTGGTCTCCTATCTAATTCCCCATGCCTGTATCAATGACTTATCTCCACATTTTGAATAAATTATGAATGAAGTTCAGTTTTTGTAAAAAATATACTTGATTTCAATCTTCTAAAATTTACTTGATCCCTAGCAGTGGCGTGCACAGCATATAGGCAAAAATACACTGCCTACCTTAGTATCTTGGTTACCCGACCTAATAATAGAGCTAATGCTAGATCCTTTTTTGTTGTACGACACAGGCTAACGAAGGTCCTGTGTTTTGTGGGTGAGTTGATACCAATATTTCGTAAAGACAAGTTACCTATACATAGGTGTCAATCCTTGGGGATTAATGCCTACCTAGTCGTAAAAGTCAGTGCACGCCACTGATCCCTAGACACTTTTGATGTGTGTATATAAAATAAAATAAAAAAAAATAAATACACTTCACGCCTTTAATTCCAAAGAGGGGTAGGCAGAGGCACTTGCTAAAGCAAGTACCCACGGTTCATCAAGCGTATTTAACCCAACGTGACAGGGTTGAGCCCATCGCCGTTATAGGGTTCACACACCTTGTGGTGTGCGGGTTTCATCACGATGTTGTCCTTCACCGTACGAGCGTTGCGTTGCGTACTACGCGTTGCGGCTCTGAAAAAGAGTCCCATTGGTACACGTCACATGTATGTATATTACGTATAAAACCACAAGTACCTGCACGAAAATCGCAGTCAATCAATATCTTGGACAGCACATTTGGCAACATAGACCACAGTACCACAGCGAACTCCTGTCGGTCTTCCTCGTTGCCATACCCAAGACAAGTGTTCAGAGAATTTAGTGAATTAACAAGAAGCTTTTCGTCTTGCTTTTGTATTAGTACTTTGAGTAATACATCCCACACGGCCGGTTCTGCGGACAATTCTTGAGGGAGACCGTCTTCCACGTTGAGCCATAATGACATCTATTGAAATTGAAACTCTATAAACTTAACATTTAAATTTGGATATTTATCTATCTATATTCACGCACACTGGAATAATATAAGCGGGCGTTTTGTTGATCATCATCATCATCATCATCAGCCCATACTTGTCCACTGCTGGACATAGGCTCTCCAATTGCACGCCACTGTGATCTGTTTTCGGCTTCTCGCATCCAGCTTCTGCCAGCCATCTTGCGTATATCATCAGTCCACCTTGCCTGAGGGCGTCCTACACTCCGTTTGCCGAGACGCGGTCTCCACTCGAGAACTCGTTTTCCCCAACGGTCATCGGTTCTACGGCAAATATGGCCGGCCCACTGCCACTTCAGCTTGCTAAAACGATGAGCTATGTCGATGACTTTGGTTCTCTGTCGGATCACTTCATTTCTGATTCGATCATTCAGAGAAACGCCGAGCATAGCCCTTTCCATAGCACGCTGTGCCAATTTGAGCTTGTGGGCCAGCCGTGCCGTCAGTGTCCACGCCTCAGCTCCGTATGTCATTACAAGTAGGACACACTGATTGAAGACTTTTGTCTTCAGGCACTGTGGGATCGCTGATGTTAAGACTCGACGTAACTTCCCAAATGGGTTGGGCCGCAACCCAGCTGAATTCTTCTGTTTAATACAAAGACCACAAACATAATTAATAAAATGAGCGCTGATTTACCTAATCACCTCTATTGATACTTCTGTTTGTGTACCTAATCAATTAACATTGAAATATTTTCCAACTGGTTTCACGTCGTGTACGTAATAGGTACGTGTTTACTACCTCGTCCTCGATCTAAAAAATAAACTAACCTATTTATTTTATTATGTTTGGATTCCCAAACAACAGCCACATGACTTCAACTGTTAGGACGAGGGCCTCTCCCAATTATTTCCATGATAATTTGAGGGGAATGATAATAATCGGCACGCTTGGCCTTAATGGCCAAACCAAGCCGAGGGGGGCTTGGGATATCCAGGGAGACATCTAAAGTTTCCCCGTGTTTCTCCAAGATGTGCGTGACGCATGCAAGAAATCCCAGTGGAAAGGTTTCGGCGGAAGCCATATTGCCGGTCAGAGAGGAGTTCATCTGGCTTCAAGATGCGTCAGCAGCTTGCTATTCAGTACACGTTCCATCGTCTTACAGAGGATGGAGGTGACTGAGATAGGTCTGTAGCAGGTAGGGTCAGCACGACTACCCTTTTTAGGTACAGGGCCTTAATCGCCAACCCAAACCAGACCCCAGCCAGTGAACGCAGAAACCAACATAAAAAGGACGTCTCTATAATATTATTGAGGGACAAAGAACATGACTTCTATGCTATAATGAGAAAACGGTGCGCCTCCTCGCTCTCTCGCCTGCGCGCTACCTCCAACGGAATCCTAAAGGTATTTGTGGATAGGTGGGACTCCCCAAGCAGGTACAGCTTCACTTAAGAAAGTAGGTACCTGTATTACCTGTGTGTAATGTAATATTTGAATTTAATTTAATATTATTTTATTCTAATTTTCGTTTATTTTAATTGTATATTCATTGTCATCATTGTATATGGGCTCCCTTGGTCTGAAATAAATGATTTGATAGAAGGGGAATAGGACGTCTAAATCTTGAAAGCCGTACATTTTTAGACCGTTCTACATGTTTTTTTAATAATTTCAGTGGTGTCATCACTGCCGTGTGGTGACGGCGAATGGAATACACGTGTACCCCAGCCCTTCTCTCGTCTTGTGGTCGTGTGAGCAGACCGAAGGACGTCCTCTCCAGAGGACGGGCAGCAAGCAGCGTTCTCTGTGAGTTAAACCACAACAGCACTGCGATCGCCAACCCGCCTGCCATGCGTGGCGATTATTGGCATCCCCCTCCCCCCAAATGATCATGGAAATAATTAGGGGAGGCCCACGTTCAACAGTAGGCTGGTGATGATGATCAAAGTGTCAAAATGGGCTTCTTAAAGCGGGAAGAGGTAGTTACTACAACAATATCGGGGGCGAGCGTGATTGAAAGATAAAAATAAAATAAATACACTTCACGCCTTTAATCCCAAAGAGGGGTAGGCAGAGGCACTTGCTAAAGCAAATACCCACGGTTCACCAAGCGTATTTAACCCAACGTGACAGGGGGTGAGCCCATCGCCGTTATAGGGTTCACACACCTTGTGGTGTGCGGGTTTCATCACGATGTTGTCCTTCACCGTACGAGCGTTGCGTTGCGTACATAGGCTCTGAAAAAGAGTCCCATTGGTACACGTCCAGTAGTCGGACTCGAACCCGGGACCTCCCAGTTACAAGTCAAGGATCCGACCAACTGCAGACGCTCACTACCATGTGTTTACTTTGAAAATTCTCAAATAGAATGAGGCCTATAAGATGGGCAATAAATTCTCACCCTCATCATCAGCCACATGACGTCCACGTGACGTTTGTGTTGACGTGGGCCTCCCCCATGATACCCATGATAATTTGAGGGTAAATGCAAATAGTCGCCACGCTTGACAGGCGGGTTGGCGAACGCAGTGGTGTTGGGGTTTACCTCACAGAGAGCGCTGGTGCCCGTTCTCTGGAGAGTTCCCTCTGTCACCTGGCACAGCACCCACGACGGGATAAGTTGAAATGTTCCATAAAAAATTAATGTAGATTATTCCTGCCTGAGGTAAAGGTTTAATCCTAGTGCGGGCTTTGTGACTAATATGTCAACTTATTTTTAATATTAGATCTTTAAGAGGTAAATTTGATCCTATGTTATTAAATAAATGAATTCCTAAATCTTTAAGTTATTCTGGCGTGGTCCGTATACTTCGAAGTACGTTTTTTCGGGAGAAACAGAGTTTTAAGTAACCTTTGAATCAACGTAACTAACATTGCGTCCATCCGTTTGGTTCGCGTAAATGGTAAATCCACCTGGTTCATCATCATTCATCATTCACAACAAAAAAGGATGTAGCGAAATAGGTCCAACCGTTCGTTCACGCGTGATGCCTTGATCAAGGAAAATACTTAGGCATTAATTTTGATGTATGGATAAGCTAGTGTTTGATTACTGTTCCTACATCCTGCTGTATACAACGGTCCTGTAATCCCTGTAATTAAAAAAAAGTACCGACTTCAGCCAGAACGAGCCGCTCGGCCATACAGTTTCTGAAAGTTCCCGTCGATTTTTCGGGTTTGCCATCATCATACCCATTTTTCAGATTTCAGATTTCCTTGTCATGGGACATCTTTTGAAATATTTTCTTTCCATCAAAAAAAGAATCCTCGATTAGTATATACAAGACAATTACTACTACAGCTTCTAGTAATCTTCATACAAATGTATGCGGAAATTTTGGCCTGGAGTGCATTAACTGTGACATTGGGGATCTGCATAGATATATATGCTGCAAAATCAATGTAAAAAGTAGGTTCTTAAGCGACTTCAAAATAATCAGACTTTCTCAATTCGATCGTACGTAAATTTTTATACGTAATTTATAAACTGATTTTATTATTTTGGATTGATGATTCTTTTTTTGTTGGAAGGAAGATATTTCAAAAGTGGTCCCATCATAAGAAAGTCAGGATTTGATGATGGAAAACTCGATAAAACTGGAAAACTTTAATTAATAGTACGGCTGGTTGAAGTCTTTTTTTATCACTATGAACAAGCATTTGACCACCATCCTGTCTAATGTTAAGCAGCGATGTGGTCTACGACGGAGCACACTTGTTCATTAGGTACCTATTCACCCGCGACTTGAAGATCTTCTCAAGAAGTCGGTTCTTGTTTCTTTAAAATTATTTTATACATTTGTGATTGTTTCTTCTGTGGTTAAAGAATGTTATATCTTCTTCTTCAACTCGTTATAATTTAGCGTACGTTTGTTCAAGTAAGCCGTGTGGTGACGGCGAATAGAATACATGTGTCAACACCCCAGCCCAACTTTTCCCGTCATGGGGGTCGTAAGAGGCGACCGAGGGAGCTCTCCAGAGAACGGGCAGCAGCGCTCTCTGTGAGTTAAACCACAACACCACTGCGATCGCCAACCCGCCTGCCAAGCGTGGCGATTACTGGCATTTCACCCCAAATGACGGATCTCATTGGGGGAGGCCCTCATCCAGCGGTGGACGTTATGTGGCTGATGATGATTGTTCAAGTTTAGTAAATATGAATCTTAAATACTTTTTATTCTCGTCACGGAAGACTTCATAGTACTGACCGCACGGAGTCTGACAAAGAAGATCAATATGACCAACGCGGTTGTCCCATGAATAAAGGATAACTCTGTGACCTGTGTAAGGGATAACTCCGGCACGACCAGCATCCTTAGCATGGGCGTGCGACACTCAATATATCAAAACACTGGATCAAAAACATATAAGAAATTCTTGGTTGTCGGGTACATGGATTTCCAATCTGAAATGTCGGAGCTTGGATAAACTTAAAATGCCATAAAAAGGGATACACTTCAAGCCATTTGATACCAAAGTGCGGTAGTCAGAGGTACAGTGCTGCTAAGCAAATTCCATGGTTCACAAAGAGCTTTTAACCCAACGTGACATTGAGCCCACCGCTATTATAGGTTCACACAACTTATGGTATGTTTTTTATTCTCTATGAACAAGCGTTTGGACATATTTTTTATTAATAATCTTCTGTCGATGGCCAGGCACCTGATTCTGCTACTTAAATCGAGCGTGGTCGCTGCGACTTGTCTCTTAAACTCTCTAAACCAGCTGCAAAGAAAATAATCACGTCACACAAGACTAAAATCTACATGCGACGCTTGCTATGATAATAACCCTTATCCGTTGCTTTAAATACGTTTGATGAGCCTTGGGCATTTTCTTGAGAATTTCATTCAATTGGGAATTGCATTCTCGTGAAAAGTGTTACCGATTTTTTCGAAAATGATAATATCTGATTCAGATAATATTATTGATTATTTTCTTTCGATATCAGAAGATAACACAGAAACTGGCTAATTCAATCACAATATAAAACCTAGACTAACATAATTGTCATCACGTGTTATCTAAAAAAACAAATCAAATGCAACGTAGATGAGAAAAAATTTGTCACTTAAACTGTCTTAACTAACTACAGGCACAATAATCATGTCACACAATACTAAGCCGTCCATGCTACGCTTGCCAAAAGTGATTCAAATATTTACTGCTCGACCACTGTATTTTCTATTCACTATTTGTTTGTATTATGCTTCAGGATCATTGGTCGAAAGCTTTGCACACGTGCTGTACTGTCGTTGGCCAGTCACCTGATTCTGCTATTTATATCGAGTGTGGTCACTACGACTTGGTCGGAGAATTCTGTCTCTGTCATCCCGAGAATAAAGCAAGATAGAAAATGTATTTATTCGTCCAACATATAATAACAATAAATATAATAATAATTATTATAAATATTTTTACAACAACATTCACATTGTCTTCATCCCATGTTAAGTAGTATTTTTTTCTTCTAAATACATACATATATAAACAAACACCCAGACACATCCAACAAGTACTTAAAAGCTCATCACCTGAGCACGTGTCAGCGGTGGGAATCGAACCCTACGGAATAGAGGCAGACATACTGACCGCTATACCAACGGGTCCGTCAACATAGGTTGAGGCAATTACAAAAGGTAGGTAATACGTTGATGAACACAGTATATATATATTCATCATCAGCCCATAATTGTCCACTGCTGGACATAGGCCTCTCCAATTGCACACCACTGTGATCTGTTCCGTTTTCAGACAAAATGATCATATGATCATTGGCGGAGACACTCGTGAATGGGGAACAAATTCATTGTATTGAATATTGTTATATGTATGAACACAACATTTAAGTTTTATATAAATTAGTCCGATTTATCTAATTATTTATTTTATTGGAAAGAGTATACCCAAAAGTGGTCCCATATAAACTTAATAATTTTTTTGTTGATTTTCAGCTTTATGCTCGGATTATTTTTGTCAAAAAGTTTTATTTGCATTCTAACCAACTACTACTTTGTTACTAATACACTTTGCCAATTATGTAGCAAACATTCCCCACTAGTACCAACATGAATGATCGTTGCGTGTGTGAACAGCATCTACAGTAGGTTACATATTTACTACCTAACTTATCTAGGCTACAACTCACTGACAATTGACTACTTGAGCTACCCAATGCTAACCTGAGCTATCACAGCTTACGCTACTAACGTACCCCAAAGCTCACAAATGTTAAGCAACTTCAATGAACAATGGTGCAACTCTCGCACATACTGGCTGATTAATTGTCATTTTTCTCATCTGGCCCACAATCGCACAATGCCAGTGTTTCAGCGACGGTGGCGGAGTGGCGTGGCGTGTTATTTTTCTTAAACAATGGGACGGGCATTCGGATAATGAAAGCAAAACCGGACTGGATCAGCTACATTATGGCCCGAGGTATGAGATGAGGCGCAAGTTCGGTGCACTGAAAGAGTATAGCCTATAGTTATTTTTTTAATGAAACGCGCACAGACATTATAACTCAATATTGTTCACCTATGGGTTATTACCCCGGGTATTACCCCGGGTATATAGGCGCGAATATAATCAAAGACTCTCTCGAGCTTACCTTTGTTATTTTACTCGACGTTTCGAGGCAGAGTTGCATTCGTCGTGGTCACCTATAGCCAACAAATATAGCCTAATTGTTCCTATCCAGGGGGTCAAGTCTGTTACCTACACTCTTGTAGTTGCATCGATCTGACATCGCAATGCACATTGTTTGCCGCTACTTAGGACTTAGGCCCCAGCTTATATAAACTATCTCTGCCGACTACTTCATCTGAAGATGTAGCTTCAGTCCAGGCTATGAGCTAGCAAATTATAACTGAATGCCCATACATTTTATCCAGCAAGATGCATCCTAGAGGTCGCCCTAGAAGGACATAATATATTGACCAGATTGGTGATGACCTGGCCGAAGGTGGCGTGAAAAGTAGTCGAAACCGGAGATCATGTGTGAAAAGATGTATTAATGTAGATGAAGCGAAAGAGGTATGTCAGGACCGTGACAAATGGAGATCTGTAGTCGCTGCCTACCCCTGGAGAGACAGGCGTGAAACGTATGCTCCTTTTTCTTTTAGGGGAAATCGGTAATGGATACCCGCCCAGGAGAGTGTCTCGATTATGTCAGACTCTCACCGACTAAAACCTCTTTTGTAGCCATCGGCGGTGCGTGTCGAGTGACTCCGAAATCTCTTAAGAACGCACCTCCACAAGCGCACTGCGTCCTGCTGGACTCGTTTTTGCTTCGTGGAACTCATTTAAGTCCCCTTCTCTTTGGCATTCACACTCTAGCTGGTGACAGGGCAGGGCGACACGCACCTCGCGAAGTGAGTTGTTAGAAAGGTGCTGATAAACTTGATTATTCATAAGCAGTCTTGCTAATGTTACATCTGAAAAAAATCGAGAACATTCTATAGAACGTTCTGGCATAAATTCAAGTGAAAGGACAGATTATTTCCAACTATTCCACCATGTCAGTGTCGGTGTTAAAGTTTGTGCGAATAACTGAAATTCATCATCATCATCAGCCCGTATTCGTCCATTGCTGGAAATAGGCCCCTTCAATTGTATAGCACTATTTGTTTTCGGCTTCTCGCATCCAGCTTCGGCCAGCCATCTTGCGCATATCATCAGTCCATCTTGCCTGAGGGCCAACCAATTAAACGCACCATTATTAAAATTTTGCAAATGAAATTGCAAATTGGGATATCAACTGATCATACCTATATAAAAAATAAAAAATACACTTCACGCCTTTAATCCCAAAGAGGGGTAGGCAGAGGCACTTGCTAAAGCAAAGTACCCACGGTTCACCAAGCGTATTTAACCCAACGTGACAGGGGGTGAGCCCATCGCCGTTAGAGGGTTCACACACCTTGGTGGTGTGCGGGTTTCATCACGATGTTGTCCTTCACCGTACGAGCGTAGCGTTGCGTACATAGGCTCTGAAAAAGAGTCCCATTGGTACACGTCCAGTTGCCGGACTCGACTTCCCGGTTACAAGTCAAGGGTCCGACCAACTGGACCACAGACGCTCCTACCTATATAAACTGCGCAAAAAACTTTGTAAGTTCAGTTCCTTTGGGTTCTGTAATAAACTTTTGATCTCTGAGTCCCTAGTCAGATAATTCAACCCTTCGCGTACGCCAGCTTCTTTATAATTCACAATCAAATAAAATATAATATTCCGAGAAACAATTAAGCAGTAATAGGTATCGTATTCTTTGGAATTTCGATAATAAAACGATTGAAATCCCTGAAACAATCAAGTTTTATTTGAAAAGAAATGCCCGTGTTGAAATGAAATATCGATTTCATTGAGTAATGAACTTTTCGTTGTGAAGTACCTACTTAGCAGGGGTTTTATTCTTAACTATGTGACTTGGCGTGCCTTTGTTCGCACGGGATGTTTATCAATATTTATTGACATTACTATGTATTGGCATTGTATGAAAACAAAGTCGCTTCCCGCTGTTTGTCCCTATTTATGC
>SJJU01005533.1:0-15850 GCA_012932125.1 Conopomorpha cramerella | reverse complement strand
ACTTAAAAGCTCATCACCTAAATACTTGCCAGCGGTGGGAATCGAACCCACGACCCTACGGGGCAGAGGCAGACATGCTGACCACTACACCAACGGGCCCGTCGCATTACTTCTGTTGTCATTATTTCCCTATCCTTTTCTTTATCTTTCCATATACGGAAATATTTTCTAGTCTCATGGTACAGTTTTCTTTTTCGACATCAACAGACAATTTCTTAATCCCTGCGACCTAACTTAATGAAACCAATGGGTCAAAGGTTTGAACGATTTTGGTATTTTTGGGTTTGATATTTTCAGGACAAGGTACAATAAAAAAATTAAAAATACGCGTAACATTATACCAACTTAATATCAATATAAATATTTGAGACAAGACCACACGCCTGTCGGGTTCACTAGAATGTTGTATAGAATCTCGATATCATCTGTTGGAGAGTATCGAAACTAACATATCTTATTTTACTGTAACATACTTACCTAATCTATGACCAATGTACTGTATTTATATATTGTATGTATAACTTTATGAAAAATAAACGCATTCAAACATTTTACTACCTAGAGACAAAACCACTTCGATGAATTTGACCGCATTTGGAAACCATAAGACTGCTGTCAATACTAATTCATTCATATATGTATACCTACAGAGTTGTAGAGACATGCAATCCAGCTATTAGTTGTTGTATTAATGAATTTCATTATGTTGTCTATAGATTTACTTATGTAATAATATTCTGGGATATTTCACACATGGCTCTCAAAGTACCTGAACTGATACAGAATGCAATGTGCGGGATTCAATGCAAAATTTTAGAGTTCTGAAAAAAACTTTAATCGTTTTAATCTTTGCAGTGAATTATGCGACTTGTTATTCTTTCTTTTTTACGTTTCAACACGGACTCTTCCGAGGCCTAGGGGTCAACATATTGGTGTTTAAAATCTATAAGTGTCTACTGCATATTTTTTAAACCATGTAATTGATTAAATACACTTATCTATTAGAAAAAAAATCTATTTTTTTTAAATTCAACACAATTTTTATGCCTCCATTTTCGATTTTAGAAAATAGAATCAGCATTGTACTTACACAAAAATTTCATGCGACAGACAGACGGGTGGACTGACCATTACTCAAAATCAATTTAGAAGGGTTCTGCCTCCCTTTCATTTAAGTGGCAATTTCGTACAGCACATTTTGCCATTACAGCTTGTCTAATGTAGAAAAGAATTGTAGAAGACATACCTACATCAATTAACATTTATTGTTTCAATACAATGTTTATGACGTTTCGAGAGAATGATAATTTTCTTTTTATCGTCCAGTTTTACTAGCCATCAGTCTAAACTAGAATATTTTACGATCCGTACCAGTCACTATTAAATATAAAATTGTATTTTTTGTTGCAGATATCTCGCCAAAATGTCTGTACAGAATACAGATAGCACTGAGGCCATCGTGAACTCGGGGTACGGCAGTGGCGATGAGACAGCAAGTCTTCTAATATCGGGCCCATCCGTGACTGTTATTGTGCCACAAGAGAGTAGGTCTGTGAAGCCTGTTCTCCAGAGACAAGACTGCACTACGCATTTAAGACCCCAACTGTCTGGGGGCCCGGGAAGCGAAGAAAGCGGCACCTCGTTGCGAGTCGACGATGCGTCCGCGAGGAGTGTCCCTGACATAGAACTACAATGCCGCGAACCCGGGGCAGACCGACCCCAGACGCTCGTGTCACCGATCGCGTCCTGCTCGCATCGCGGGTCGGTGACCGCCTGCCAATTAGTTCCGCACACGTACTCAAGATGTCGCATCTGCGAGAGGCGACAGTCGACAGCACCAATGTCAGCGTTGCAGCTTGCTCGCTCTGTTTCAAGGGAAAGCGTGAGATCAGCCGTCCACTATCCATGTGGTTGCAGTTCTCTACACGCTGTCAGCACCTGCCCGGTCATTCAACCTCCAGCCTTATTGATACCAACGTCAAGTACGAGAATCATAAGGCAGAGCTCCCAGCCGGAGTCGAGCGCATGCGTTACCCACTGCCCGCACCACGCGCACCACCCTAGCGCCTCCCTGCGGCAACTCCGGGAACCAGGAGATGGAATTGCGGGCATAGCTGCCGACACTATGAGAATCAACGGCGGAATGCGGCCTTTTAAACAGGTTAGCGTACTTTCCAGTAGATGGCGTTACTAGTCTGTGTGAAAACATAGTTTTCGTTTGCTGAAACTTGTGCCCCTCGTAACGTAATTTAGTGTAACAACATTTAGCTATAATCTGTTGATGTAATTATAACTGTCAATTGGCTATTGTACGGTTTGAGAGTGTCATTAATTAGCTAACAGTTTCTCCTTACCTTTCATTTTCTTCCTTATTACAAGCACCAACAAACAGACTCAAAAAAATAAAAAAGCGGGATTCATCATTATATATGAATGAAAAATGAATCTCAAATTATATTTTCGGAGATAGAAAAATCCGAAAGATACACTAGAACAGACACCCGGTGGCGTGTAGTGCTGTGTAAGTGTTGAGTCGGGTATTCCCCACTGGTCTGTTTTACCCAACAGGGGCTGCTCCTCTGCCCTCAAACCCTGTCGCAGACACGCCGCGCCCGACTGAGACGGGCCTTTACCGAAGCCACCGGTGACACGGTTACCTACGTACGAACGGTGGGCTCCTTTACCTCTGCACTCAAAGCAAAATCATCATCGACTGTACAACCTTCCTTAACGAAAATTGCTATCTCATCCTTCCACAACATCGATTGCCAAAGTATTGTATGGCTTACTTGAGGGAATTGGTTCAGAGAATTGGGGTTTGTTTCTTTTATTAACATTTTTTTTTCGGGTTGTACGGTCGAGTAGCAGCCAATAGCCATCCCTCGCGCCGGTTATGTCACAGAAGTATAACATTAGTTGTCGAATGCCCTTATAGAGCTGCGGAAATGCCCACCGAAGCCTACCCTCACGCCCGTAAAGATTCCCGCACTATTTGCTTCATAGACAAATCGTTTTTATTTTGACTAATTTTGTTATTGACGCTTTTTTACTATCATCTTCACCTTATTTCTTTTTGTTGTTTCCTTCTGGTATTTTCTTTAATTCTTATTTCGTTTTATTTTCTTATACGAAATTTCTTACCTATTATACTCTGTCTAGTAAAAACGATTTGTCATTGCCAACCTTGTACTCGCACATACACAGCACCCCACACAACCATTAGCTGACATTTCACTTTTCCAATACTCACAGACCACACGCCCTTCGCCATGATTATGAACACACAAAACATATTACAATATCACGCTATCAAAGTCATGTACAAAGGTTACTTTGGGGCACGTGGTAAGCACTAGACATTACATACTATGTACATATAGATGCGCACAAATTTAAAAATTATAGCTTGTCTGTCATTTTTAGATTTAGTTTAGATTTGCGCTCTAGTAGGTAGGTATTGACCATATTTAGGTACCTGCCTGTGTGTTGTATTACTTACATAAAGAAATAATAGAAGCAGCAACTTTGTCATGCAGAAGACAACAAAGGTAAGGCCTGGAGGAAGGTAAGTGTCTCCCATTTTAGTAGATATTTCGATCATCTTCGAAACACAGGAGAAAAGGGAAACTTCGTAACGTTGCCACCACGAAAACAATAAAATAATCGGACATTGTTTCTTTATTACTGTTATTAATTTTGTCCAATATAATACAAGGCGGCGGTGCTCTACAATATTAAACTATATATTATCTAACTTCCTTTTTGGCTTTTGGATCTACTGACTTCTATATTTTAATAGAAAATATCAGCCAGAAGAATTTTTTTTCTACAAATTCTCAATATTTTCTTATCGAAATGAGTACGTAGAAATATATTTCTTTGGTACACGCCTCAAATGGTGGGATGTTTTTAGCATCGTATTTTGAAACTCCACTCAACGTCCTCAAGCAATATTAAAATTGTCCCGCTCTAATCACATTAGAATAAAAGAGACACACTATAATCATATAATACTAGTTTTGAGTACTGATTATTGTAGTCAAATACCTTTAGTTTATTACGACTGCTCCTATATAAGTACTTCGAAAAGTTAGTTCACATTTACATGGAATATAATTTGAAATACCAACACAATCTATACCAATATATGGAGGTGAATCAACCTGCCGTGTTATTGGTGTCACCTTGCAAAATAACAGTCGTTTATCACACACTGTCATAGGATAAAGTGGCGCAATAAAGTTTGTGAACAAGTCATTTATATCGCCTTCTCAAGACGACAGCGAAATTTGCTCAGGTAATACATACGATTACCTATACTGTATGCCAACTATGAAATATTACAGTGCTTGATAGACTGTCGTATATTCTATAAATATATGGAAGGGAAGTTAGTTCCTTGTGAGTAGTCGACTCACAAACTACTTTCCTTTTTATATTATTAAAGTCTTTCCCTGTCTCGGTCGATAAAATACTGTCATTTTTACATAGCTGATCAATCTCTTTGAAGAATTCTACATTACAAACGGTCACCAGTTTTCAAATTTATGAGCAAGTATGTGTACAGCGTATCAATAAAAAATAGCCAATCCTTTTGTCTCAGGTCCACTATGCCATATTCTAAAAAATAATAAATTGAACACCCAACATTCAAAGCAAAAACCTTCACACCACATCACAAAAGATGATGAATACTTCGCACCTCAGTCTAAAAAACCCCAACTTTATTGTCGAGAACACAATTAGTAACGTGTGTTCATAGAAATAATGACTAATTACAGTCCTGCGCATTACAGTCTGAAGGTTGAAGACCTTCGTTACGGGTTAATAGGTACCTAATGAACAAGTGTGCTCCATCTTAGACCACATCGCTGCTTAACATCAGGCAGGGCTGGTCTAACGCTTGTTAGCTGTGTGAAAAAAAATCAACTTCAGCATTTTTATCTAAGCGATGGTAAAATCTTTATTAGTGAGAGGTTGAATAATGTATAGATTACGTAGCTACTTAGTACTTGGCAGCAGTTGTGTGCCTCAAAATTTATTTTGTTGACTGTGTTATCTAAAATTAATTTGCATTGTATTAACCAGCTCAGAAATTAATAGGATAGTTAGTTTTCTAACTCAATTTTAGCACCCAATTAATGTATAGTAATTTTGTTAGACAAACTATTGGCTAGAAGCCAACGCAGCTAGTTGAAAATATAATTATTTTGGAAGCAAAATACGGTTTCAACCTTTGTAGAAAGAAGGTGTAATTCCAATTTTGTACAAGTATTTTCAATAACAAAATTAATTTTGGTTATTCGTATTATTTTGTTTGTGGCATAAAACGTTTTTAGTATATAAGGCAGATATAGCTTTGTTATTTATACATAAATAAGTTCGAAAAAATAAATCCGTATCTGCGGTTCTTGGCATGTATTTCTTGTAATATATTTATATCGTTCCGGCACATCATTAATTACTAGATACCTACGAAAATAATTTTAAGTACAGTTTAGAACCAATCGATTTCAGGTAGGTCATATTACAGTTATAATTTATTTCGTTTCGTTTTTAAATGTGTAAAAAAAAATGTGACGCAACCACTACTCAGATAAGATTTTACTTTATCTCACTCTACTAGTAAATGTCTAAAAAAGACAAAAACGCCTCAAGCACTACATAAGCATTAATTTGTCTTTCAGAACATGAGATTTAGACTTGACTAACGTAAAATCTATAATGTCCCTCAAGTAACATAGTCCAGTCTGACCAGTCCATTCCTGAATGATCTGATTGGTTCAAATAGATTCCATTCTACTTTAGGATTTGTATAACTTTTACACTCTGTCTAACTCTTCGCATTGCCCGTCTTTTGCCACAAACGCAGCTCCAGCTCATTATTTTTATCTCTTAACTTAGAGCGAGAATTCTTTAGCACACAGAAAACCCTCATTTCCTACCTCGCAACTGATAACTAGGTGACCAAAGAAATAGCTTACCTACCTACTAGCTTTATCATATTTGGAGATCTGGCTTAGACGCGCCGCAATGCAGTGATAATAATTTCCAAGTGTCGGGAGTGACTTCCTGCATTAAGCACGGACTTCTGCCTCGAACAAATCATCGACTTGCTGAATTTCGTGCTGCTGGCTTTTGACAGTTCGAGCTGAGCAAATTTCTTGTTCAAGAACGAAATACCAACGATACGTATAATAAGCTATTTGGAATTGAATAGTTGAGAATGAAGCTTTAGAATTACGCTGCATTTGCGAAACATCTTCGTTTTGCATCTATGAACGTTATGTACATTATGAAGTTTTCTAAATTGTTTAGGACTGGAAGACTGGAGTTTTAAAATCACTCTGCATTTGCGTAGTATATTTGCGTGTATATAAATACACTAACATACACTAACATCCGTAATCCCTGAAAGGGACAGCACGGACAGAAGTTTACGACCACAAGGAAAATATAACATCTTACGGAATATAAACAATTGTTCTATTTGAATTTGGAACCATTTCGAAGTACGGTAGATAAATGTGTTGAAAAATCGGCTGCCAAAGAATTTCCGTCCAAGCGCTTTTAGAGGTAAGCCAACGTGATAGTTGTTGATGGCAAATCGGTTCGTTTACATATTTTTGTATGCAAACATGCTTCACGATATTTTCCTGTAGCGTTAGAGCGTTGGGACTGGATATTATGTATAGGTGTAGATATGTCTGTATGTCACGTTGAACTTTCGATTGTAAGTTTCGTTTTTTTTCGATATTCTAGACTACTGTGTTATACATATATGAATACAGACAAATATCCAGAAAATGGTTAAGTTTAGGTTAGGATGTCCCATAGTGAAATTGGTCAGAAATGATGTCTACTGTTATTAACCGATTTTTATATTTTTTTCTTTTATTGGAAATAAGGTATTTCGAAGCTGGATCCATAATCAGAAAATCAGATTGACGTCGTTCTTTTTTCTTTAAAATTATACTTTTGTTATTCATTTTTCGTCACGATGTTTTTTCCTTTACCGTGAGGGCACTTTATAAATCCGTTTTATATAACAGCTCCTTATCGACGTTTCTGACGGGGGAGACCTCTGCTCACTGATTGGCTGTATCGATGCATCCTCTTCCCGTGTCACGTGTCTCTTTACGACGTTTGCACGTGCAATTCACTCTGTGAAGCCAATTGGCATACACCGCTGGAACATAAATTTATCCGCTGAGCACCACGGAAGCGGGGAATAACTTATAAATTGATGTCTTAACCTACCCACTGTTTGTACAGTAGAGTATTAATATACTAGTTCAAAGTTAGATATTAAGCAAGTTTAGCTATATAAAATTTTAATTACACCATTGAAAAGAAACTTTTGCGTCTTTTGGCAACGATAGTTTTTCTCTACTGACTCCAATAAAGTAAAATTGAAAAATAAATTAAGTAATACTCGTAGTAAAAAGCTTATTAAGAAAACAAGGTTTAATTATTTTTTTTAAATTACATCTTGACGCCGCCTACACTTAAAAGCCATATTGGATTTAGAGAGACGTCTCTTTATTTTTCGAGTCATGCTTAACACGCTTTTGGTATCTACGAAAATCAACGAAATTATACAACATTTTTCTTTATAATAAAAATCACGTACTTTTTTTTTACACCACATGAAAATAAAACTTCTTGCTATGATGTTTTGTACAAGCTGAACGTATACTTATGCGTTTGGTACAAAAAAAATCTAAAGATTTTTTTAAGAAACGCAATAAAACTCTTCAACGCTTTCCAATTATACAAAGTACCAAATAGTAAGATTTTTTTTGTCTCAAAATTATGTCCCGTAGAAAACAAAACTTCAAGCCCGAATGCAGCAATCCATTGTGTTCAACGCAACGCACTGAATTGAAACCAAAATCGCATCGTTTTGCATCAGTTTAATGTGACGGAAGCAGGATGATCATTTCAAACTGGTTGTCGTTGAATTTTGAACTCTACCCCGATATTCAAACAGGGTAAAATTCTTTGGTACGTCAACGCGATATCACAGTTACTGTTATGCGGCTGCTTTTCGAGTAAATTTATATGACATTGTTCTATAGAGCCTTTTGTGGTGGTTTGGATATTTGCCATATCAATGATATCTACGGTAGCATGTATTAATACCTAGTTGTACTTTGAGTAAATAACCAATCAGACTGAGGCTTGGTCACCAGCCAAAATTCTAACCAACCCCAGTTAAGGATATTGCATGTTACTAAAACGAGTGGTACCTACTTTCGTATAATTACTTAGATTTGGCTATATTATTAACTGTTTAGGTAAATTCCGACATTCCGATTTGAAGTATACTTACTAACTTACTTCTTGTGTCGTAACATGCAATTCTGTAAATTAAAACTTGATTTATATAATACTATCTTTTAGCGTGGACTTCGGTTATATTGCGGTATAAAGGAATATTTTTGTTTTCCCTCGGGAATAACAATTTTTCCCAGGATAAAAAGTACCCTATTATTTAAACCGGACTTCTAACTATACGTCTGCAAACTTTCAAAGCAATCGGTTCAGTAGTGAAAGCGGAACAAACAAACTCACTTTCCCATTTATAATATTAGTAAGATTTGTTCATTGTGATAAATATAATATATAATACAGTTCAAAATAAACGACTAACTCGAGCAAGTCACTCGGGACACCCATGATAATAATCAACGTTCCCCAAGGAACCCCATATTACCAAAAATACCTTTTCATACAAACTTACTGGTCATACAAACTTAGTTGATTGCCATTTTTCACGTAAAGGTACATTTCTTTTTTGTTTCGGACATCACTTTCCTTGGGGAAAATTGTTTGTTATCATGGGACGAGTGATTTACTTGAGTTACGCTTGTATTTTTAATTTAACTTTGTATAAGAGTTTTGGTGCAAGACGGCCTTGCAGTTGAATTGTATAATTGAATTGGCCTAATGCTACTATGTTGCAGAAAGCACGGGACATTTCTGAAATGGAGCGAATATTTTCAGGCATAATAAGCGCATTGTTCGCTAATTATTGTTTGGACTTGTGCGATGTCGCTGAAGAGAATTTATGAAATGTGTTGACTTTCGGTATAACGAGGACTATGCTGAGTACTACCTACTATCTGTAGTAATAGTAGTAGTAGGTAGACAAATATTTAATTTCTCTATTCTGAATTTTATTGTGGATGTTAACTATTTTTTTAAAAGAAAGTCTTTTCAATTTGACCTTAGGTATATATTCTTTTTTATGTTTGTTCGCGGATAACTTCGACGTTTACAAATGATTTTGATACTTGAATTGAGGCGAATTAAAAAAAATCGTATGTGCGGTCGACTAACGATTTTGGTTGATGTCGGTTCTTTTTTCTTTTCTTTTTTTAAATATTAAAAAAAAAATTAAAATTTTATGCTCATTGTAGTCTGTCACGATTGCTTGATTCGTATGTCGATAGTAGTTTTAGGAAAAATTTCGACCAGACTTTCTAGTAAGCAGAGTTGTTTTTTTTTTGAGACAGTGATGAAATACAAAATTTGGTGAATAATCAAATACGTAGCAGCATATCCAGGTAAAAGCTGTACAAAAGGTGCAAATTCAGAACCTATCGAGACAAAGATATCATCCTATCGTAAAATATTCAGAAAATGTATTGTGCACCAATATAAAGTATTTGACGCCCAGGAAATATTCGTGTCAAGGTTGGCACACCTCGGGCCCTCCTGAATTATTTCTCGAAGAAATGCTGTGTCAGTGGAAGTATTCGCACACTCGGCTGATCTCTGTGAAATACGTTCTATGATATAGCTTTCGTATTTTGCTGGTTTGATTTTGAAAGGGACCAAATTGGTTTAAGATATATACCTACTATGAGGAAATGTGACAAAGTTCTTGAAAACAATGAAGTTCGTAGATACGCTTGGTGAGCCGTGGACATTTGGTTAGCAAGTATATCTGTTTAGTATTATTTGTATAGACAGCTTTGGGATTAAAATGAGTGAATGTAATAATTAATGTAGGTATATTCCCTTTCCTCCATTCACACAAAAACTACTTAACGGATCAGAATCTGACATTTTAGTTATAAAAACCGCGCTGGCGTAAGATATCATTTGGAGTACCCACAAAGTTAGCAGTGAGATCAAAGTACATACACATACGCTTTGCTTGTCAATTATAATGTCTAATAGTTATGTGTTAAAGTTGTTATTCGCGTGTGCCTATATAAAAATCTTTTATTCTAAACAACACATTCGGATCAACCAGGATTTCACTGATTGTTATTTGTTAACAAGCGATGGCCTTGTAGATGGTACTCGTATCTTAAAATCGGATCGAAGTAGTGAAATAGAGCCCAGGAAATTCCATGTTAATTTTCAGAAAGGGCTAATACATTTTCTGTAACCAAATTACTTTATTATCATAAAACATTATCGCAAAGATAAATAAATAATGATAAAGTACAAATAATTTGCCAAACACAACACATTAGCTTTGTTAGCTCAGTGGATGAATAAATAAAAGAAGTGGACTGTTTGTAATCCGTGTTTTGAAAATTAAGAATTGGCAGAGATATAGACGACGTGGAATACCAAGGTGTCCCCGCCCGCACCGTGTCGTCACATCCTAATGTGACCCGCTGCAGTCATAATTCGGTAAAACCGACAAATGTGTTCGTCTCCAACAAGCTTCGTCCAATCCAGCAGCTAAAGCACTTGTGTTATGGAAACTAGACCACGAAACAAACTTACATAAAAATATATATTTTTTAATACATCTACATAGCATCTGTTCCTACACATGCTTATATCTTTGAATGTACGCAACGATTTTTAGTGCGTTTTTTAGCAGATAGAGTGATTCAGATGAAGATTTTTACATGCATAATATAGCCGTTAAAAACTTTTTATCAGCTTTGCAAGTGCGAAGCCGGGACGGGCCGCTAGTACATAACATAAATAAAACACCAAGACACGTTCAACAACTACTTAAAAGCTCAACGCCAAAGTATCTGTCAGCTGTGGGAATCGAACCCTCGACCCTAACGCGAATAAAGGCAGACATGCAAGGCAACTAACTGTTAATAAAGCAACTTGACAATAAAATGAAAGTTCTCATAATAGACGGGGATCTCATTTCAAAATCGTGGACTGGCATGAGTTACGTAACACGGCTTTGGGCATCTGCATTAATCCGGCATCCGATCCATTTATGGACCATTTCGCGAAATCCAAAAAGCATTTCAGGTCCGTAATTGGAATCAGAATTCAGATTAGCTGTTATTGCTGGAGCGTTCATGCCAACTGCACTAATTGCAAGGAATTTTGCCAAAATTCCAACAACGGTGTTGTGTTGCTTTAATAATTATTGCCATTGATCATTTCGGATAATTGAATGAACAATACGTGCATAATAACAGTGCGAGCCGCTTTCAGAAACATATTCACTGTGGATATTTTAAACCATCAAAATATTGTATATAACCTAATACCCCTATCGCGTTTTAACAATAGGACAACCAGGATAACGGCAAAACGTCATTCATACCAGGTGGATTTACTTTTTACGCGAACCAAACGGTTTGCGTCTACTTTCATAGTGCAAACCGTCAGGATGTGGAATGACTTGCCGGAGTCTGTGTTTTCTGCGCAGTACATACAGTCTGAAGGTCTTCAAGTCGCGGGTGAATAGGGACCTAATGAACAAGTGTGCTTCATCGTAGACCACATCGCTGCTTAACATCAGGCAGGATGGTGGTCAAACGTTAGTTCATAGTGATCAAAAATGTTATGTAAAAAGTACAATGTTTTATTTACATTAATATCATTATCATTATCACCAGCCATATGGCGTCCACTACTGGACTGATTTCCATGATCATTTGGGGAGAAATGCCGCCACGCTTGGCAAACGGGTTGGCCATCGCAGTGGTGATGTGGTTTAACTCACATTACACATGTATTTTATTCGCCGTCACCACACGGCATTTATACTTTATTTATATAATAATATGCGCAAACCTATCTTGCTTCTAGCTTCACCAAACAAATTTTTCTTTTCACTTTTATTTCTTTTGATTCTTCTCCATCCATATCTCCCCTATTTATTACTGTTACACCTCATTAAATGTGATTTATGCCAAAAGATGATTTATCCTACTAAAACCTTACCTACTTACTATATTTGTATAGTTTCTGTTCAGATATTGTGATTCACGGGGAGTCAACAAAAAGTAATGTGAATGCCATTTACATTATATTTTTTTAAATTTTTATTTCATCATACGGCACTCTCCAACAAAATAACCAGACAATCTAGAATACGAAACGAGTCTTTTTACAAACCAGACCAACTCAAATCAGGACACCTTGTACTACTGTTGCCAGATAATGCTATAAGTATTTACACATTTGAAGGTAAAATATAATAATACCTTAAGAGTATAAAGGTGTAAGTGTCTTTAACAATCTTTAACAACCGTAACGTGGTATCTTTAGCGTCAGCTGTCCCCATGTAAAATAACCCGGTCAGTATTCTACACTACTTACTTTGGAGTCAATGTATGTTGTGTACGTCTGGGTATTTTACGTCTATCTAATAACACGTTGCCGACCCACTGGCCTCCTTGGTGTAAGTGTTTAGTTTGTCTCCTTGATATTGTAAACATGGATGTAGAATATATTGCCGGAGTCTGTGTTTTCTGCGCAGTATTCTCTGGAGATCTTCAAGTCACAGGTAAATAGGTACCTTATGAAAAAGTATGCTCTGTTGTAAACCACATCGCTGCTTAACATCAGGCAGGATAGTAATGAAACGTTTGTAAATACACACATCAAAAGTGTCTAGGAATCAAGAACTTTTTTAGCTCTAAAAAAATCTAATTTATTTAAATCAAATCTAATCTTCTGGATTGGTCTCCTACCTAATTTCCCATGCCTGTATACTGATTTATCACCACATTTTGAATAAATTATGAATGAATTCAGTTTTTGTAAAATATATTCTTAATTGCAATCTTCTAAAATGTACTTGATCCCTAGACACTTTTGATGTGTGTGATTAACATAAAAATAAATAAAATCAGTTCCCAACAAAGTTGTGTTCAGATGAATAAGCCGTGATAGACACTACACCGGTATTTTTAGTAGGTGGTAGGTGGGAACCGAACCCTCGTCCTAGAGACAGGTAGCTCTGGCTACTAATCAAACTGGGTCGTCTTACTCTCTAGGAATATGTATCTCCCTGAACCATGTCTAATTTGGGGCGGAATTGTCAGTCCGAGGAGATAATACGACGTGGCACAGACTTGAACTAATTAAGATTGACGCCTTATTGCAGTTAACTGACGTTGAGATATACCACTACTCTGCAGAACAATGGAATTTAATTGTCAAGAAAATGATTTTGAGTAAAATATAAGTACACGTAGAGGCTTCTGGCCGTAATGCGTACTTGTCAGAAAAGGAACCTTAATAAGTTTTTTTTCTTTTCTTAAAACCAACCGTTTGACCTCTAATGCTTGACGAGGTACGTAACCTTCCAGCTTGGTAATTTGCACATGATATGGACAATTTGCATGGATATTGGAGATAAGTAACCAACAGAATGTAAATGCCTTTTTTGTCGGTTACTTTTGGGTGGTCTTTTAAATCTTATACTATACTGAAGTCTCGTGGTCTATGATTACAGATGGTCTCGTGCATTTTATATCCCATTATCTGGGATACGTACGCACGTATGAAAGTACCTATCTTTTTCATAAAATTCATTTTATTCTATTTTTCATAAGGATATTTCCAAAACGTTTTTGGTAATTTCACGGTTTTATGATTATTTTATTATTAAAAATGAATTTCGTATACAGAATCAAACCCAATGGCAAACCACCACAACTTAAAAAAAAACATCGGCATCTTTTACCAAACGCTACGTTTTTCCAGGCTTAGCTATTTACCACAAAATAACAGTCGACTGCTCCTATATAATTATACGCACGCTCCGTAATGGCCGTTTGCCGCCACTACATTCCTTACATGGTGTTTCGGGCTAAATTACATAATTAAAGAACCCATTAAAAACTTGGCTACGAACGAACATTACCCCGTATAACTAGCCGCTTGTGAAAATGTCACTTTAGTACTGCTTTTGTACCAGTAAGTGGTGCTTTAATATAATTAGTTACTACGGTAGATTCCCTTTTTTTGTTACGCTAAAAAGCTTTCGCGTAAAAAGTAGTGTGCAAATTACGAGACTTTAGCAAATTGTGTGTGGCAGAACTCGAAGACGCAAAGGTTCGTTTACAGTGAAGCGAGGCGGAGGTTATGCAGTTTTTAAATGTATGCAATACTTAGTTGACCCGGCAAACGTTGTTTGGCTAATGTACCTTATTAAAAGTGTTTCTCTGCTAATATATATATTTATATTATACATATAAACCGTCCTCAGAATCGAACTGTACTCTACCTATTAAAGTAAACCACATTAAAATCTGCTTTAAAACGCTCATACGCTGAAGAGCACCATCGTGATGAAACCCGGACACTAAAAGGTGTGTATAATTGTAATGAGCTCACCTCCTGTCATGTTGGGTTTGGTTATACGTTTGGTGAACCGTGGGCATTTGCTTAGATTCTAAATAGTCCCTCGTTTTCCAAATCGTCCCATTTGGTGGTACATAAAGACACAGGTTCACGTTTCAGATAAAGTCGGTACGTGTCACTAACGATTGTAGATATGACGGTCCCGTTTCTATGCACCTGCACGTAGCATTATAAATGCAAAACGACATTATAATTGTGAAACGATAACGTTTATTCTCGTAGTCAGATTTGTACATTGATGCGTAAGTTTGTCATTACGGAACGCGGCACCTCCGCCATTTTTTTGAAATTAAATCCTTTTATCTTTCTTTCTTTCTGTCTAGAAAGTATAGAGGTAATTTGGAATCGGAGATCATATAATTTACGTGAGCCTACGATAAAGGATATACCTTTTTGACCCGTAATGCAATTAGAATAAAGATCATCACGTAACATATTTCTTTTTCCCCAAGCCAAACTAACTGATAAGCACTAAAATAACCGGTTTCCACAGCGAACGATCAGGTCAAACTTCAGGCAGGCCGACATTGTTTTCCGGCAGTTTTAGCCTGGCTACGTAATTAACTAGATGAAAATTTAAAGAGACCAGTCCACAGCTGCAAGCAAGAATAGACCTTCAGAGGTCATTCAATATGTACCTAAATCGGTAGCTGTTTGAAATCACAATAAGATATATTTTATAATGATACTTATCTTTTCTACTATGTTTCACGTGACATTCATGACAGTTGTCTTGTCAGGTAGCAATTATTGCAAACTTATTTCGGGCTTGCATAATATTGCGTTAGTTATTTTTGACAAAGTACAAAACTAAGTTTTATGACGTTATAGAGGTATAGTTTCACTTTTGTTATTATGTATACTCCTATAAAAAAATAAGAATAACCCGGACGTACGTGGTTATTGAAATTAACGATGATGTTGCACCATTCTCCTGGTGTGCGGTAGTAAAAGGGTGATATTCAAATTCAGACTCATTCAAACATCAGGCATATTCTTATTTTTTAACCGTCTTCAAAGAAAAAACAAGGAGGAGATTCTCTTAGGTATAGATCCGATATCCGAAGTAATCCATTAGTAAATTACTAACAGTTAATTTTGTATAGTTCCAGTATATTGAACAAGCGTCAAAATAGCGTAATTGGTTAAATACTATATGTTTTTATTTGATTAGAGCTCTCCTCGGTAAGCTCATTACTCGAACGAACTTCAAAAGCGGCACTGGTAGGATCATACCAGATTTGGATAG
>SJJU01005532.1:0-34603 GCA_012932125.1 Conopomorpha cramerella | reverse complement strand
CCGTGTGGTGACGGCGAATAGAATACATGTGTCACCACCCCAGCCCAACTTTCCCGTCATGGGGGTCGTAAGAGGCGACCGAGGGAGCTCTCCAGAGAACGGGCAGCAGCGCTCTCTGTGAGTTAAACCACAACCACCCCTGCGATCGCCAACCCGTCTGACAAGCGTGGCGATTACTAGCATTTCACCCCAAATGACGGATCTCATTGGGGGAGGCCCTCGTCCAGCAGTGGGCGTTATGTGGCTGATGATGATGATGATGATGATGACGTCAGTATACAAACTGGGGGCCAAGTCTGCTACATTCTCGTAGTTGCTTCGCTATTGCATCGTAGCGGAAAACAGTGTGCATCGCTGTTTTACAACGGACGACAGTGAAATTAAAGTAATGAAACCAGCAATGCACATCGTTTATCGTTACTAGAGTGTAGTAGACGTTTGCGATCGACGGCGCAGACGTGGGCAGTGACGACGGTCAAACTTGGTCCCGGTCAAAATGGCTGCCTAAACAGCACTCAAGTATAGCTGAAACATCCTCATCAGCACATATTCGTCCACTGCTAGACATCTGGCCTCTCAAATTGCAAGTCACTGTGATTTGTTTTCGGTTTTTCGCAAAAGCATTTGTCTCTTTCACAAAAGTACGGCTAGAGCGAGACAAACGTTACTTGAGCTGATCTGTTACGTTTGTCTGCTGATCTGAGCATGGCGGTTTTGAGTTTCAGAATACAGGTCTGAAGTTTATATGTACTATTTTGGTTAATTTAGCGCATAGAGATCTTTTGTTTAGGTGGCACCTGTATTTGACCAATTTCACTGCGAAGTCATGGATGAATATTGATACACAGTACAGTGTTAAACTAAAAAAAAATATTTGTAGATGTATCTTTGAATATCACCACTTTATTTTAGAAAAGTACATACATACCTACTTAATTTTATTTCTTAAATCTTTCCTAATTCTCTTGAATACCAATCTTTTCTTACGCCTGGGGTAAAAAAAGACGTATCGTATTAACTATAAGTGTCACATAACAAACCCTCGTAAGGCTTTATTGGTAACTGGATAGATCTTGCTCCACTTTATTTATGTAGGTTGCCTGTCTAGATGTCCAACCCTCTACGTAGTAAGATGGCAGGTGTCTAAGATGTCCTGTATATTGTAAGGTGTTCCATCCGTTGGGTACAAAGGATCTGTTATCCGAGACCTAATGCTATACTGGGTCTAGACTTTGACAGTTGATTACTCCAACCAATTCATTACTCCGGTAGTCATTACTCTGAGCTAGGTATCTAAGTAATTAGGTACACTTACTTATTCCGTTTTTTACAATGTTGTCTTTCGAAATCATTAAAATTTACTTGTGTACTTTTAAGATATTGTTTTTGGTGCAGAATAATAAACCATATGTTAAGTCTTTATAATAAACTAGTTGACCTGGCAAACGTTGTTTTGCACAATATATAAAATTAACAGTGTTTCTCTGATATTAACAAAGGACCCCGAGCAATGGTCTTAGAAACGTTGTTGGGCTCGTCATTTTGAACAACTTTTACTATGGCGTCAATGCGGGGGAAATGAAAAAAAAAATTTTCGTCTCCATACATAATATACAAATTTCTGTCTCTGGAGATGACATTTTATATGGTGATGAAAAACATTTGTTTGTTTCCCCGCATTGTCGTCATAGAAAAAGTTGTTCATATTGACTAGCCCAACAACGTTTCTAAGACCATTGCAAGGGGTCCATTTACACGCAGTATGCATGTATTACACATGTACACACTATAAATCAATATATCTATTAGAAACACTTCACCAACATCATATATAGAAGCATAATATTATAGGGACAGGCAACAGTAGGCGACTTTGTGTTATACTATGTAGTGAAGTATGTAGGGAAGAAAGTTTGATTTCGCGTTTTAACCAGTATTCTAGGGTATCGTTAGCTAATGGTAGACTAGATCTAGACTTTGACAGTTAATTACTCCAAAGAAAGTTGGCTACTACTGTAGCTATCCATGTAACTCTGAGATAGTGATTAGGTACACATACTTACTTTTTTTTACAAAGGTTATCACTAGGTCATGAAAATTTTGTCGTCTTAAGACATTGTAAGTATTTGCTGTATACAGAGAGAACTCAAGACTAAAACGATTAAGAAAATCGGGTTAGGTCTTTATAACTAAAGTAGGTACATAAGTAGGTAGGGAAGAATTTTTTCGTGTAATTCCTGTATCATAAGAAAAACCTCGTAAGTAATAAGGTTTAATACCCTTTTCGGTACTATTACAATTAATTTACACTTTATTTTACAATGACAATTGAAAGTCTATTTTCTTAATTTAATATCTTGCATTTTTTTAATCCAAATATTCTGATATAAAAAGAAATCCTTTTTCAATATAATACCATAAACTTTTCTGTTCGATAACATCTTGGTTTCTTTTTCGTTTGAAAGGTTGATTTGTTTGCCCTTGACCCCTACTATAGCATCTACAAGGCCACAGGAAAAACGTGTTTAAGCTTTTAAAACCATGGCTTAGTGTTTTGAGGCATTTACTTTGTGCTATGTAGGTAGGTAGGTATGTATTTAAAACGATTACGACGTAAATGTATCAGTCTCCAGCGCCCTTAGTACAAGTTAGTTAAGTATCATATTTTGGGGTCAATAGGAAATGGAATCCTTTAAACAACTTTATCGTCGTCAAAGACGTAGGTAAGACTTGATTTAAAAAGTATCAAAAATGTGAAGTCCATTTTTTTGTGCATAGCGGTTTTAGTCTCAAAACGGTGCAGGCAGAGGCACTTGCCTTAGCAATACTTATGAATGCTCACTGTTCACGAAACGTATAACCAATGTGATAGGGTGTGGCCCTATCGCCGGCTTACACACCGTGTGGTATGCAGGTTCTATGACCGCTACTTACAGAGTACGTATTATGTATGAAAAAATACTTACAAGTCGGTACAGCTGGTCTCCAACCCACAACCTCCCCATAACATGCCGAAGTAATTGCCCAGTTTAGGCTATATATGCTACCTCTACAATAGTTTAAACTACAACAGTTTTAGTATTTTATGTACAAAAATACTTTTTATGTACTTTTTTTTGCATTATTTTGTACTTAACTTAGTTTTTTTTACTTTGTGTATTGAGGTAATTGTTTCCACTGTGTTTTGTAATTAAGGTATTTTTGCATAGACTTATTTGCTCTCCGTGGTAGCCTATTATTAAGGCTGCACTTACATATATTGCGTACTGTGTTGTGTTTATGTAATGTTTAGTATAATTTCTTCTTGGTTGCCCTTAATAAATAAAATAAAATAAGTACCCGACAGCTAGGACTACAACTGTTTTGTTAAGTATATATCAGTGGTGTTAATAGGTATCAAAAAGAGTTATTCATCTGAGTTGGGACACTTTATATTATCGGAACGGAGTAGTTTTAATGAAAAGGACTTCCCGGAATACTTACATTAAACCGAGTGAAAGTTCACAGTACGTGGTGAGACGGATGCTAGTATTCCTAGTGGGAATTTATTCTTTGTTCCCCATTTTCATGAAAACTTTTCTTCTGTCTAGCGTTTATCCGGGCATATATTTTAAACAGCCAGGCTTATATGCCAGAGCGGATTTAGTGGACTTGAGGCCCAGGTTAGTTATATGGCTTTTCCCGAGGCGACGGTCGTCCGAGCAAGCTTTATTAGATGTCATTTTTCACGCGAAAAGTACTGAACGGATTTAAATGAAACTTATCAAAAATATTCTACCTCGAAATTCCTACAGCTAGGTAACTTACGTCGGTTACACCATTGAATTAACTAAGGTGGGATATTATGACAACTAGACATTATAACCTACGAGACTCGGTGATATAGCTGTTAAAGGGGAGATTACATATTATATTTAAAAACACAGTTCATAATACATAATATACACTTGTATATTTAGGTATGCACAGCGGCGCGCACACCATATAGGCAAACCTTAGTACTGTGGATACCCGACCTAATAATAGAGTTAGTTATTGTTCTCGTATCGTATCTTTTTTTGTTGTACTCACGACAGAGGCTAACGAAGGTCCTGTGTTTTGTGGGTGAGTAGATAGGTAGGTACCTATATTTCACAAAGACAAGATGCAATCCTTGGGGATTACTGCCTGCCTTATCGTAAAAATCAGTGCACGCCACTGGGTATGCAGGTCTTCCCATGATATTTTTCTTCATCGTAAGAGCGTGTGTGAAAACGCGTAAATTCGGTTAGAAATAGAATCTGAGAACAAATACGAACTGAGGGCGCGGCGACTCAGAATAATTCATGTAATATTATATGATTACATAAATTGTTAAATATGTATTTCAGAAACAAAAGTTAAACCCACCGTGTTGACTTATTTGTAAAATTTTCTAATTTTCCACGCAATTAGCCAAATTGGTACAGCCGTTCATGCGTGACGCTGCAATCAAGGCAAAATGAAAAATTGCAAAAATGACTCGGCGAAATTGGGTCTTCAAAAGCGTTGCGATTACAAGAGTGTAGTTGTTTTTTGTGACTATTTCACTTTCAGGACCCGTACCATGAGGTCTTATAGTGGTCTTATTGTTCTCAAATGTGAAAAATCCTGTGACAGGGATAGCGCTAGACGATTGATATGACACTGTCACGGTCACACAGCGTAAACAAATTACTTAAATCCCTCATTGTATAGGTTCAGGGCAAGGAATTGTCTAAGGTGATTACAAATAGTCATGACGATATTATGTTGAACTTTCCGATCCGATGTCAGTCTGTACAGTCTGTTCACAGTTATTTTACCTTAAATAAAATACACTTCGCGCCTTTTAATCCCACAGCGGGGTAGGCAGAGGCACTGGCTTAATAAGCAAATGCCCACGGTTCACCAACCGTATTTAACTCAACGTGACAGGGGGTGAGCCCACCGCCGTTATAGGGTTCACACACCTTGTGGTGTGCGGGTTTCATCACGATGTTGTCCTTCACCGTACGATCGTTGCGTTGCGTACATAGGCTCTGAAAAATAGTCTCATTGGTACACGTCCAGTAGCCGGACTCGAACCCGCAACCTCCCGCTTACAAGTCAAGTATCCGACCAACTGGACCACAGACCTCTTACCTTAAATAAATAATATATTGTGTAAGTTGATTGTTGTGTTTTGTTGTATTATTTTTGTTGTTTAAATATGTAAATGAGTTTATTTTTAGGTTGTAATTTTAGCAATAAGCGCACCTTGGCTATAGCTGTAAACATTATTGTTTTATTAATAAATAAATAAACAGCCAGAGGTAATATCTGTGAACAGATTGTACATTTGCAACAATTTCGTGAAGAATGTTTTTTTTTAAATACTTGGCTCTTATGTTCAGCTTTAAAGCCGACAATTCTGCCACAAACAAAGCAATAACTCTCGTGTTCAAGTTGGTGTCAATGTCTATCGATAGAGTCGTCAATAGTCAAAGTCTTGTTAACTCATTAAAACGTGTGGGTGGACCATCACATTTCACCATCCACACCTTCCCGTATAACCCTCGTGAAAAATGTTGTCTATCAGTTTTGATGACATTTCCTGTGTCAGTATATCATCGAAAGGTACAGTTGTACAATGTGCCAAGTAAAAAATAAACCTTAATGCCTAATGACATTCATACAAGATTCAATCTTAGGGTGGTAGACCAAATCCTTGGCTGACTGTACCTCTCTGTGCTAAAATGTCAATATTAGTATTAGTTACAGTAAATAAAGTATGGGGAGGGACAGCCACAGACGCAGTTGACTTGCACTCGCACAGTGATTGATCATTTATTCCGTCTGGGAAGTTTGCCGATGCCGGCGGATGGAGGGAGTCGCAGACAAGAACCATTAAATGCAATGATTCGACCACCGATAAAGTTTCCACCACTTCCGACGAAATATAACAGCTATTAGAAAAGTTTTTTACAATATAAAAGTTGAAATTGTCGGTTTAGACAATATAACATCACTTCGCATTGCCAACTCAGCGAAGTTCTGTTTGATTGTACCTCAATAGCTTCTACATAGTATCCTATTTTTATTTTGTTGACATCAATTGTTCGTGTTAAATCTGCAGTAATTTTAGAGCGCGAAAAAAAGAAATTTGTCTTTGATAGTAAAATGAAAGCTCATCGTGTCATCAGATTTATAGCATAGTTTTATTTAAATCAAGCTATCTCTCTAGTTCTCTCTCTGTCAATATGAGTCTAGCTGTGAACCGTGGGCATTTGCTTATTAAGCAAGTGCCTCTGCCTAGCCCGCTTTGGGATTAAAAGGCGTGAAGTGTATTTTTTAAGTGTGTGTGCCTCTCTATCTCTCCCTTTCTCATTGCGCTGTTACTTGCTATTTACCCTGGACTCGTGGGAATTTCTCCCGAAATTCGAACCATACACATTGTACTGCGTATGATTCTATTATCGGTTATATTATCCATTTCCGCTTTCCACGCTACCCTACATACATCCATTCGCTTCTGTAATTCCTAAAAGGGGGAGAGCACCTTAGGATCATAAAAACCTTCGGCTGCGTTTAGCATAATAAGGAGTTAACAATTTGATGTCAATATGAGTCTTTAGTTACTAGCTCATAGCCTCAATAAACCTATATATTCAGATCCCATAGTCGGCCCCTACGACATGCCGAGAAGAGAGGCAGTCGATGCATTCTATTTAGATCCCAAATCAGCATGGGATCCCCGCCCGCCAAGTTTTGTCAAAATTCGTTGAGTACCTAGTTTTTTCGTGAAGAAAGACGAAGTTTGCTTCTGCTTGCGTCGTTACTACGTAGTTACTATACTGAAGTAGTAAGTAAGAATAAACTGCGTATATGTAGGAAAAGTAAATTCTATTTGAGACACGAGTAAACTTTCATCACTTCTGTGTTCGTCGTCAAACTAATGCTTCGATATAAAATTGACCATCGACGGTAGAAAACCCAATTTACAAAGTTTTACTACAACTTTTCCACAAGACGTACTTTCAGATATGACAAACTGTGTAAACTAATAAAAGCCTTTGTTTGTTTCGTGCTGTAACTTAGTTTGTGAATAGAACCTTATTTTTATGGTAAAATAAAAACAAAAAACGTAACAGTAAAGCCTTGTTCTGGAACACGCGGCGCGTTCGCATCGTGCGCCCATACATTTTGAATAATTTACGTTATAAACGATGACCAATGTATGGGCCCGACGAGACGCGCAACGCGCCGCTCTAGTCCCTAAATGAGACCTTGGAAGTAATAACTATAGTATAGGGTATCCTAATTAGAAGTCAGACGACCATGTGAAAATATCACAGGATATTTATTATTTTTATGTAGTCACTGAGAGAGTTCACGGGTCCAACCCGGTCAGAATTTCGAGTTCAAAATCCGTTTCAGAATGGGGAAATGGGTCCAACAATATCAGCGCGTTGAATAAATTGTCTCAAGAGGCTTTGTTCACCTTTTGAGACAATTTACGGGCGACGCACTACCGCCAGTAGCTTACAGCTAGTACCTTATAAATTAACGAAATTGTAACCAGTGATTTGCCGCCCACTGAAAGGACCCCCATAAGTCGGCGAATGCCTCCGGTGGCAACGCAAATGGCAATTATTGTTATTATTATTTATATGTTCCACAGTAAAGTACAGGATATCTCTTGCCTCCTCGCCTCGTCTTCGGTACCAGGTTGTTGAGAGCACTTACACAGTATTCATTAGCCACGGTCACCAAGCGAAGAAGAAAAGAGATTTTATACAAAACACACAACTCGGGGCTTGAAGGGCTTAGATTTTTACGAGAATACCGCAGAATACTCTCCTTTCCGCTTTCGTAGAGACCCAGCGGGTCTTAACGCCAATCTTTGATCTGAAATATCTAAAAAAGAAATCGGTTCAGTCAATGCTCTTTTGATCTCCTCGACTGATATTGACTGTAAAACCTTTATGGTAAATTCAAAAGCTTAAGACCATCTTAAAACTGTTTACTTTCCGTGGTGTTTTTATTACTTGAGGGCTCTGTTGTTTCTGTGTTCAGTTTATTCTTCTCGTGTTTGATTACGGAGCGCCAACCTCTGCCTGGCGTTTAACATTTTTATGGGGCAGGATACCTATAGCTAATGTTGTTCGATTGACGAGCATCGAATTGGAAAAGGGAGGGTAAAATCGCTTAAATGTTGTAAATTTATTTAATGTTTTATAAATACTTATAAATACAATATTTAAAATACCCAGACGTAGACAAAAAAACCGAGGCCTCAATCTATACTTCTATAGTAATGTTATAAACACGAAAGTAACCCTGTCTGCCTTTCACGCCAAAACTACTGTACCGAATTCTATTAAATTTGGTGTACAGTTTGGAGCCTGAGATAGGACATAGGCTACTTTTTATCCCTATCCTGTGGGACGCTTTACTAGACCATAGAGGGTGATATAGTTTGTATGTGACACTGAAACTACGCGAAAGAAATCTCGGGGCGTCCACTAGTGCATCAATAAAGTCTTATCCCGGGGGCGGAACTCGAACTCGCGACCTAGCAACAGATTCCAGAAGAAATTTACAGTTAAGGACGAATCTAACTCTAAGAACAGTACAAAAGCAACCGAATGGTTGTATTACCAACACTAAGATGCTAAATTAATTTCTTGGCTGGCTGTATAAACTGGTACGACTACTACTTCACAATTTGCTTAGTCGTGTGGCGGTGACGCTGCATGGACGGAATATAGTGCTCAGTTACCTAATGCTGTGTTTGACAGACTACAGTACTGTAAAGGATCCGGAAAATATTTACAAATAATTGTTTAAGCGTCTATTACTTTGTGGATGGTTGTTGTAGTGTTGTGTCTATTGGCTATGTGCGCGACGGTGGCGACGCGTAGCGTTTACAACATTTGCGGAAGCTGTCACATAATAACAATGTAAACATTGTAGATTTCTTAGCAAATATAAATAAAACCAAAGATTAAAATAGTATTGTTGACAATATTATATAAGTGAAATTTATTCAATAGTTTGTAAAATTAATATAATAATGAAAACCTTCAAACCCGGTTTACACATAATATTAGTTTCCAATATATTAGATTTCTGATTAACTGTCACAAAAACTACCAATCATGTGTCTCGTTTTCTGTCATTACTGTCAATGTGACATTCCAGATTATATCAACAATTTGATGATACGACTCAAAAAATATTTTTATGAATGATTTTGAAGGTTAATGTTGCAAAAACTGTTCATTGTAATGGCATCCCAACCAACAGCACTTTAGTGTGATTATGTATTTTAATAGAAACGTAGAGTAAAAATAGCAACATCCAATGTGCAACGGCATTGTACTTTATGGTCTATGACTATGGCTATGGTCGGCTAAAGAAAGTGGTCTTTCAATTTTGATGACGCTTCCTGTGTCAGCAAACATCAATAAGGTAAAGTTTGTATATCCTAATAATTAAAAAAAGTTTTGATCATAATGATGATATACCAGATTCTTGACCGACTGTACCTATTGAATAATGCAAAAACTGTATTCTGTTCAAATCAGCATCATTCCAACCGCGGCATATTTCCAGTATGTCCTAACTCAGACTCCGAGGTATCTTATACGTCATTTTTATCAGTGTTGCTAAAGCATAGCGAATGAAAAATTCTTGGCTTATCTGGATTGATAGTCCCTACCCACCTACCTCTGAGCTAAATGATCATACATCGAGGGCACCCGTGTGGAAAGATTCCTAGAGACATGTCGCTGCTGCTTAAGACCTTGTGGAAAATGTAAAGTTAGAATAATGTTTGCGATTTATGCTAGACGTCACATGTGAATAAAATTACTACACATCTTTGTAATTGGTTGTTTCCATGCTAGATACACTTATCTATCAAAGTAATGTGTCAAATTAAAATAAAATAAAAAATAAATCAAAAGCTCTACATTCTAGTATTTTAGGGATCAACGTTCCGTAATAAAATCTACTAACTTATGTCTATACCAATATTATAAAGAACAAAGGTTTGATTTTTTGTTTGTTTGTTTGAATTGAATGGGCTCCGAAACTACTGGACAGATTTGAAACAATATTTCACTGTTGGAAAGCTTAATTATTCCTGAGTAACATAGGCTATATTTTATCCCCAAATTCCCAATGGAAAATATGCAAGTAACACCGCACTCTACAGCTAGTACTTAGTAAATTTTCCTTTTTGTTATTGTTGTATTTTATATTATGTATCCCTCTATTCCGGCTCTTGAAATTGCGTGACTAACTCTAGTTTTATGTAAGCTGAAAACGTATTTATTTAGAAATTAGTAGAGCTCTTGAAGTTACACTATCGTAATAATAGACTCCAGTGCGTCGCAATTTCGGGAATGCTTTTGTGAAAACCTTGCCCTGGCAATAGACCCATACGATGCAGTCGCTTGTCATTTCATTCGCATATCGCAGAATGTATATCTATTATTTTACGCATTCATTCATCACGACACAGACTGCTTCGATCCTTAAATACTTCAGTCATTAATCTCTTTTTCATGCCCGTCGTATTTTGAGTCTCTTTTTATTTATAGTAGAGATTGAATGCGAACTGTCTTGGAAGGGATCGCGGCAGAATCTTGGGGCTGCACTTAAACAATTCCCCGAGTCATTGGCGACGACGACGCGGGGATATCTACCTCTAAATAGAAATAGCTGCCTCGTGTCGAGGTGTGAAACTTAAGTGCGTCGCCACTCATTTTGAACAAGGGGTAGCAAGTAAGCTTGAAATTTTTTTAATAGCCTGAAAGTAGCTGTAAAGGAACTGTATTTGACAAGCGTCCGCGGCTCGATGTCGTTTTTTTTACAGTCGAATCTTTTTTGATTATTCTAATAGATAATCCTGTAGGTTAGTATTACAGCTTGCATTATTCCAGTTTTACACTATGAACAAGTTATTGAAATAAACAAGAGTTTGTCTACCTGCATGGCATTAAACAGCGATGTGGTCTATGATGGATGTTTGCTTATTTGGTTAATGAAGGAGAGAAACGTTTGGGAAGTCTGTATTTAGAAACGACTTCAACATTCCAAGTGGTAAGGTAAGGTATACGCAATGGCTCAAGGTGAGCAAAGGGCGAGAGATAAAAACAAGATGACAAATAACGGCGTAATAAAGCTATTTACAAAACAAGGTTTTTTTTGGATTTCTTGTTTTCAGACACTGGTGGAGTTCAATCGGATAACTGACTTTGATTGAATTAATTTTTGAAGATTTGAGTTGATTCTTGAATGTGTAATTCAAATATCATAAAACTACCTTTACTAGATGAACTTACGCATTCCAAATAGCCCGTCTTGCAACTCATTATCATCATCATCAGCCACATGACGTCCACTGCTGCAAGAGGGCCTGCACCAATGATTTGAAGAGAAATGCCAATAATCACCACGCTTGGCAGGCGGGTTGGCCACGTTTTCCAACTAGCTTCATTTTTCGGTATTGATTTGCCGTTGAACGTTAATAAAAAAGAAGAACTGTGTGCATGCAAACGGAGCTCAAAGGCGAAGGAAAGGCGTCTCGAATAATAAAATGTAGAGACCATATAAAGAGATGAAAGAGGCGAGTCTTCGTTTACCATATTGTTCTTGCTATCCTTAGACAATCCAGAGCGGAGGGCTTGTCAAAGCATTATGACTCGCCTTCCTGTCTTCTGAAACGCTTCCGGCCTTGCAGTTCACTTTCACCGCTATCATCATTCGCTTATTTTATGTTTAACAACATTCACTTTATACCGATGCTGATCTGGGATGTAAATGAAATGCATCGTTTTCCTGACATATCATAAGAGCCGACTATGGGATCTGGAGATTTAAGTTAGTTCAGGCTATGACCTAGCAACTTGTAACTGAAAACGGTGATGGACAACTTCATGATGAAACCCGCACACCACAAGGTGTGCGAACCCTAGAACGGCGATAGCCTCACTCCCTGCCACGAACCGTGCGCATTTGCTTTAGCAAGTGCCTCTACATACCACGATTTGGTATTAAAAGGCGTGAAGTGTGTGTGTACATAAATTATTTGATCTTCACTTAAATATGAAAGTCAACTATCGCAAAGTAGCTAATATAACCACAATTGCTGGATCATGAATGTTCTCAAGTTATCCTTTAAACTTCCTTCAAGGCGGAACTTGGCGTAATTTATACGACAAAGTTCGGTCAAGATTTGCATGTCTTTGACTAGCGGCTTCTGTAGTCGCTTTCAGAGTGAAAACACTTGTGTAACTGCGCTACCCATTAATGGCTTTCAGGTAAGTTGGGCAACTTATAATTTAATTAAACTATCTGAATGCAATATTCATTATTCAGTACTAAAAGAAAGTAAATAAAAAGTTGCGATGCCTGTTTATCTTATTATCAATATTGCCGGACAATATATTTATATGAATTAGTCCATGTGATCGAAGTGGCGGGGTTAGCCAGTTTAAAATAAATATATGCAGCCCATACTTTCTTACTGCACGTTACAAATTTCCATAAAAAAACAACAAAAAAAAAAACAGAAATTATGGGCTTCATTGAAAGGTGGGCGCGTGGCCGTCATAGGATTCTGAAAACTCCAGTGACCAGACCAGCTTCCCTAGCACAGCGCGGCGCTGCAAGAAAGAAGTGACAAGACATATAACGCGCCGCGGTTTGTTAAAACAAGTTGGGTCGCCAAAAGCGTGACATAACAGCCAATCAGAGTGCATATTGATTCTATGTCGTGTCTGCCTTGATCCACGTGCTAGGCCAACAAAATCTCTACCCAGTCGGAATCAATGCCACAAAAAATAGTGACCTAACAACTACGCCACAGCCGCACAAAGAGACGTCAAATGTGTAAATGTATCTCACACAGAGATAAACGTAAAAGTGTCATAATAAATTTCTCATTACTTTCTGAAGAAGTCCTCGGCGTATGGCGACCGTTTACGATTATACTATACATTTTTCATTGTCGTTTGGAGTTTGCGGTAAAGGTCGTGGCAGTAAATAATACAGATCCAGAGTTTTATTATGAACCATAAAACGAGAATGTTTCATTTTAAAGGTTTGCAGGCCTTACTTGGTAGCGTTGGATACGATGTTGTGGACATTCGCTTCGCATTATTAGAGTTCCAGCTGATACGGTAAACGTTGTTTAACAAATGTACATCATTAACAGTGTTTCTCTGTTATTATTGTATAACCTTTCCTTAAGAATCACTCTATCTACTAAAGAAAACCGCATCAAAATCCGTTGTGTAGATTTAAAGATCTATGCATACATAGGGACAGACAGCGAACTTCGACTTTATTTATCTATATAGTGATTAACATTTTCCTAATATGACCTAAATAATCAGTGTAATTTCCAGACTATTTATTAGGAACATGTAAAAATAATATCTGAAGAAAAAATATCTAATCTGAAAAATAATAGCTGAAGTTATGTACGTATGTATCGGACTTTACTTACCTAGAGCATTTTACTGTATTATTACTCCATTTGTAATGTATTAATACAAGCCTACTCGCGCCTGCATTACCGACTTACGTCGTGGGGTAGGGTGAACCGCACACTCGACACGTGATGTCTCCACACTTAGGCATGACATGAGCTTGGAATAACCAAAAGCCCACATGATGCGGTAAAGTTACATGCATGCTACCTGTTATTGGTCGCACACTCTAGCCAAAAGTTAAGTAAATTTAAGTACATACATACATACACTTCACGCCTGTCTCCCAGAGGGGTAGGCAGAGACTACACTGACACTGACATACCCGTTTCGCTTTATCTACATTCATACATTATTTTCTTTTCATACAAATTTAAGTTTTGGTGTGTATGTAATGTTGGCGGTCCTAAAATAAAAACCTCCTATAAAAATCCTAAAGTAAAATGTGTTGGTAAGTGCATAACCTGGGACCAGCTGGACCGATTTCTCTAATTATTTGTTTGTTGTGCTTATTCATATCAACGGAAAGTTCTTATGAAATAAAAAATGACACCAACTGCTGAACATATGCCTCCCTGGATGTTATATTAATTTGATATTAATTATTCATAGTTAAGACCGTGCAACGTCTGTCGGATCCACTAGTAAATAAAATAAACTGAATATAATTCAATAAAAAAAATCAATATTTGAAATCTTACCGCTTGATTTATTTAAAATAAACAATAAATTAATAATTGTAAGGCAATTACAAGTTTTCATGTATAGGTGTATAAGAGTTAATCAATATTCTAAATACAGCTAAAAGTTACATTATGTACTCTGTATACAGTATGTAGACGAAACAAAATGGGCACTGTCCTAATCATATCATCAACCCTTTATGTAGAGCCGCTCGTTCACAGTGTAGCGAGAACCCTCCCAGGAGAAATGGTCTACGATTTTGGCCTCGCTCAAACCGAAATTATCTCAACCCAATATCGTTTAGAAATTACTCTGGGTGAGCTGGGCAGATGGCTTTTATTACATTTTCTTAATATCAATAATGCTAAAAGTGGGCCAGTTTTCGCATAGCCACAAATGTGAAAAGTATTGAAGGATCAACTAGGGGAGCTAATCGTTGCTACTTTTGCTGGAGTAAAATGTGAAATTAAGTAAGTAATTTCCCGCCAAATAATACTAATTAAAATCGCTATTTAAAGTGCATTCTTCTGTTTATCCGGCGCCCATGACGATGCTTTGTGTCGACTTCTGCGAACCATACTCCGTTATAGACTACATCTCGGTATGGTGGTAAACCTACTAATAGCGCAAACGAAATATTTATGACTTATAAAAAAATCTGTCATAAATATTTCGTTCGTATGTTTGATTCTCTGTCAGGCAAAGACAACTTTACAATAAATATTATAGAGCATACATCGGAATAACGTATAACCTATACTTTATTCCGAATTTCCCACGGAAACGTGATGAACTGCGGATAGTACCGCTGGGATACATATTGTAGTTTGCAATAAAAATGCTCCCAAGTGTACAATTATAGTCACCGAGTCACATTGTTGGATAGTCGATCACTCGGCGATCCCTAGTTGGTTTCATGACTAGCCATTTCTCTCTGTCTGACCCACTTGGGATTACTGGCCTGTATGTAGGCAAACAATACAACTTACATAGTTGTATTGTTTGCGGGGAAGGTTCACTAGTCAACAGTGTAGTTACAATACTTTGTTATATTTAAAATTTAGTGTATACATAAATTGTATCTTTATCTATTCATATAGATACTATCTTGTCTTTATACATATAAAGACTTTTAGTTTTATATATATATTATGTAAAACTCCAAGTCCAAACCCTGAAACCTGAAATTTTGCACTGGAGTTCTTTTTCTGATGTTTACGTGAGATAAGAAAGGATTTTTGCTGAATTAATCCCCTAGGGGAGTAGAAGTAAATATGAGAAAACCGTTCATTTTGGAGTTATGGTTTTAAAACTTGTTGGTACTGTTTTTGAAAAGAAATTAAAACTGAAACTGTGCGAATGAAATCGCGGAGCGTCCGCTAGTGGGATTTTTTTTATTAAGTCAATGATTTCACGTATCAAAACTATTAGGTTTTTATTTACACACATAAATACACTTACGTCCGTAATCCCCAAAAGGGGGGTGGACAAAACCTTATGATCTAAATGAAATGTGACCGAGGGGTGTTATCCTGGGATTCCACCCTCCCCCATTTGAGGATTGCGGAAGTGTGTCAATATCATCATTGCATAGTATAAAACAAAGTCGCTTCCCGCTGTTTGTCCCTATTTTACATAAAATACTATGTAACCTATTTATTAGACATTCGTAGTCGACGCGAAGTCATAGGACAACACCGAATACGACGTTTTCGTATCAGCCCAACAATCCAGTCCACGTCAACATTCCTCCAGCCAGGAGGGGTGGCGTCAGGAAACCGAAACAATTCTTAGGCAGGTTGCTGTCTTGGAATACACAGCTGAAACTCTGTCCGGGGTGTCTAGACCTCATAAATTTCTTAAACATTCTACAGTAGAAGTTTCCAAGGTTTTCAGTGACAGTTTGATACGGACTTCGGTCTTCTATTGCATATCCTATGTTCTTTAGACTAAGGCTGAAAATTGCTTACTGCTGTTCAGTGAACAGTTGAAAATTTTGCAAAGAGTTTTACATTATGGTTGCTGGATATCTTCGGAGGAAATATTTTAAATGTCCAATTATTTTAGCAGGTTTCTTCCAGGTTCTTGATTTGAGTGATGTAATGCCACTATTTGGCTTCGTACAGGGGCTGGGGTGGTACGTTGGTTCTCCGGTTTCGAAAACTGCCCAAGAAAACTCACTAACCCTAATAATTATGAACAGAATGCTCGAAGCCCAGTGACATCGATGTTTACGGCCGATTACCAAAGTTGGGCTGATAATCATTGGATTGGTGGCCCCTTTTATGTGCGTTGTTTCTAGCTTTTCCGTGTTTCGGATAATTCAAATCGTGGGTGTCTGGATACCGTCTCGACAAGTAGTCGTTAAATCGAAGTATTAGATGGTCTTCGTGTTCTTTAAAACATTGAACTGTTGAGCTGTCCACTTACTTGATACAGGCTTTACCCACCTTGAAAAGGTGATCTTTTTAAAACTACACATGCCAAATAAATTAGAAACTCTGCCCATACCTATTCTGAAACAATAATCACTCAAGAGTATTTGGAGCAAGACAAATGATACTTGTGCCTGTGCTTGAAAGTAGTTTTACCTATGCAAAAGAAGAAGTCAAATACTGATGAATAAAATCCGAAATTTGTTTTGACAATGGATATGAAAGGTTACGTTTATAATCCACTAAGAAATGCCCTACTACGTGAATATCGCTATTTGATATCTTGGTATTAGGATCCAGTGTATATTTTCCTACTTTTAAGCAATTTTAAAATACGAGGTTACTCAATTTGATCGTTTTTTGATATGCTTTTATGTTTGTTTGCGGATAACTTTAAAAAATCGTAGAGGACCGACTTCAAACATCAATAAGTAGGTACTGATTGAAGCAGTTCTTTTTCCTTTAGTGATTATCTGAGACATTTGTTATGTGCACCTTGGTATACCTATATTGGTGTGCCTATGTTTATCTAAATATATATGTCGAGTATGTAAACTGGTACCTGGCACCAATAAATAGACCGGGGGAATCCAATGACAGCGAGACAAAATATCTCAAGACTGTTCTTTGTAGCCAAAAATCTCTACAATACCGCGTCAACGTAACACTGAATTTATAAATAAGTTAATATAACCGACTGTACGCAACTATACGTACTTATATATCAATCTGGAAGTATATCAAAACGTAGGTACATAATCTTACAAGGATTTCTGATTGATCGTAAATGGAGAGCGCAATATAGGTAGGAAGCGATTGAGCTAACACATCCCACAAATGGCAATAAAACGGTCGTGAAGTTTACGACACTGTATAGTAACGTGACCATTGTTCACGCAAATGGTCTATGAAACTGTACTCTTATCTGGAAGGGTCTCACTATTACCCTCACCGAAGTATAATTTTACTAGTGGATTCCCCGCGAATTGTTCCGCGTTGTTCCAGTTTTTTTTTTCAATGTTTGTTTATTTAGGGACATTTGTCACATATAGCGACGATGACAGTCCCATCGTAACCATTACTTATAGTCTAAACTATATTAACTAGCTAACTAGTCTTTCAACTTAACCTTTAACTATGGACGTTCAATTTTTGTTACGTAGATATGGACGCGCGGTCTCAGAGACCGCTACATACAAAGGTCTGATAACACACTTTTATGTTACTGACATACTAGTTTTTTTATCATATCCCCTTTATAAGTATTTAAATGTAAATTTAAACACAAAATACACATATATATTTACTTATTCTTTAGAAAAACTTATCATGTAACAGTATTAGGCACTTTTCAGACTTTTTAACTTGAGATCACTTATAGGTTATAATATTTCAGAAAAAAATCTTTCAAATTAACTTTAGCTTGACTTACAATAAAATATAAAAAACATAGTATAAAAATAACATAAAATTAGCTTCTCAACATAAAACTTGAAAATTTCAACAATGCCTCAACTTGTCCATTTTATTGGCAGTCTTTGCACAAAGGCTTAGAGCACTGAAGGTATGGGCTGTCCACAACCCACACAAGTGTAAGTCGTCTCACGTTTAATCTTTGGTGGACAAAGCCTACGCATCTTACGTTTAGGCACATCATTGTTTTCTGTTGCTAGTTCTTCATTTGGCATATCAGGACCCAATACCACGTCACACACAAATCTAAAAGCATGTGTTGGAATTTATCGTCAAATTTAGAATTATCTAAGCGCAATAATTTGGTTGCACTTTGTGGATTTGATAAATTAGACTTCCATTTCAATGCAGAAGTACTTGGTCTGTAATTTTCCGTAATTTTTATTGCAAAATACAAGAAAACAACAAAATCAACGCCAACTCAATTCATTACACAAACGTGGACGTGCGGTCTCAGAGACCGCTGCAGAAATTAAAAGGGATATAACTCACCAAGTTCGCAGCCAGTGACGCAACCTACCGTCTCCATCGTCGTTTAGCTACTAAAACTGAAGCTATACAGATGTACAGACGTGGTCCCCGCAGGGGAGCGGAGGGGTACAGAAATCACAAACTGCTAGCGGTCTGCAAGACCGCACGTCCATAGTTAAAGGTTAAGATAGTACTAAATCCTAGCCGCCTCAGAAGTGGGTTCCGAAGTTTAGTCCAGTTTCAGTTATTCACACAATAACACATACAACTAAATTGTATTGTTTCATATGGATCAATCTGCTGTCATTTTATAACAAATAGATGTATACCGGCTGTGTTACCCTCAAATTATCAGTTTGGAGACATTCGGGATAAAATTTAAGTTAAAATATATATAGTTTTGTAAAGTTGCATTGAAATCCATTCAGTAGGATTTGCGTGAAAGACTTCCAAACTTTAGCCTTTATAATTTAATTCGGCTGATTTACGAGTATGATAGCGTAGTAGGAAACTAGGATTATGTGTCCCTTTTCTTTTGGAACTAAACTGACTAAGGAAGAAATAGTGATAAAACGATGTCTAAATAAAAGTTCGCTCCATATATTAACAGTTAGTAAGTTACCGTGGCCATGAAAGTATTATTAATCGACATACCTGCATTAATTATTCAAACATTTGCATGCAAATCGTTAGGGGCCTTGTACGGGTAATTTTATATGGGTTCTTATAGGTATTTAAAGCTTCTTCAAGTTATTGTAGGAGCAGGTATTACCAGCAGCACCCACGGATCTACAAGTTTACTTATTAGGTTAAGTACCTACATTCGGTGACTCTAATTTACTTTTTTAATGGCGTGTTACAATAAGAAAAAGTCTTTCTTTTTATTTTTGAAAATAGACAAACGTTTGACCACCATCGTGCCTTTTGTTAAGTTACGATGTGGACTTTGATGAACCAAGCTTGCCTATTCGGTACCTATCTGTAGGTTCAACCATGACTAGAAGATACTCAGACAATACCGTGTAGAAAATACAGACAAGTCAAGTCATTGCACATTTTGCTTCGCACCATAATATCGATGCAAAACGTTGTAAGGTGATTTACGATTAAGATTTTTGCCGTTCTTCTACACAACAATGGCAAAACCGTACATTAAATTGAACTTCCCAAATTGCAGTCGATAGAAGACTACTTTAGGACAAGGCTCTAGGATTCGTGTCCATTCCTTGGTTTCTTGTTCCTTTCGATAAAGTCCATCAATCGAATATCCTGGGACTTAAGACCTACTACTAAGTTCTGGTAGTTGCATCGCTCGGGCATAGTAACGGCAAACGATGTGCGTTGCTAACTTTGTTACTTTTAATTAAATGTCATCCGTAGCAAAACAGCGATGCTGCTATGATGCCAAAGATCTGCAACTGTTAGCAGATTTGGCCCCTGGTCCTAAACCGTGATTAAATCAACACATTAACTAATTTATAGGTATTATCTATGTAGCCTTTATCGCTGTGACATTCAGTTATGTAATGTAACAGTGTTCGGCATAAAGTGGGGTACTAACAATAAAATATTTATAAAAATAGTGTACTCTTTCAAAAACCACATCGCTGCTCAACATCAGCCAGGATGGTGGAGAAAACGTTTGTTCATCGTGTCTAAAAAAAATAATACACTTCACGCCTTTTAATCTCAAAGCGGAGTAGGCAGAGGCACTAAAGCAAATGCCCACAGTTCACCAAGCGTCTAAGAAAAAGTATCAACAAAATGTTTATTATCTCATTAGGTAATCTGATAAACAAACATCTCGTGTGTTTGTTACTAAATATGTCCGTTGGACTGAGAATCAGCCGAAATCCGATTTTTTCATACTAGGGAGGGGTAAAGCTGTATTTTTTTTAAATTAAATACTATGAACAAGCGTTTGACCACCATCCTGCCTGATGTTAAGCATATAAGCTGTAGTTCTTCGAATTAATTTCATTAAGGCTGGGTACGTACACCAACCTTGCTATGGCAGAAAAGACGTTTACCGAGACAGCTAGTATACTCTTTAAACTTTTATCCCATGGGGAACCGATTATCGATCAAAATGCGACTTAGAAAAATCTTCATGTTTTCAAATAATATTTTGTCCACCCCACTTACAATTAAGGTAGCTGGTATATTAATGACTGTGGCAGTGATTATTAGGTACCTACGATTTATTCCCGTGTGAAACAATCATACACGTCTACGTATACCCCACAACACATACTTTCTCATATTTAATATACCTAATAAATAACCCAGGATAGTGAAATTTATTTAGTGCATTTTTCTGTTGCAGACTGGGCACCCGGGTGGCGTGGTCGCACTGCCTACAGTGATAACGCGAGTGTCAGTCAGTGCCAGTGCCGCTGAAATGCAGTGAAGTGTTGCGTGCTGTTCGGGCTGCGCGGCGTCAATCAATCTGTCAAACACGTCAGTGTCACCGATTGGCGCGACGCGCACCGGCGGCAGGCAACGATGGCTCGGCCTGAGGTATTAAACATTGTGTAAACCTACTGAAGGGCATAATGATTCCCTGGGGAATAAAATTGAATTGTGCCTGGCGTATTCTAAAAACGACATAGGTGTCCATGGAGGCCACAACCTCTCAAAAACATGAACACTTATGTCCCGTAAGGTATCTATCCGTCCTTGAAAAAAAAATTCGTCATTTATTTGGTTGTCCCCTAATACTATTGGCTAGTACCTACACTTCTCCCATTTTACATAAAATAATATGCCTATATTATTACTACTTACTCAGATCTAGATAGCTTTTTTGTAAAACTTGAAAATCGTAGGTACTGCCAAATTAATTATCCATTCCAAAAACATATATTTATCAACCTTATATTTACTATGATTTGGGCGGCTGAATAATTATGTAGCTGGTGTACGCAGCCAGTCTCTGATTTCTACTACCAAACTAGGTATGTTCATCATCGCGACAACGTTTAATTTTAGCAACGAACAGAATATGAAACTTCACTTCGACTGTCTTATTAATAGATCAAAGGTTCTTGAGAATCCTGGCGTGTTTAACCTAGTTATTTGTACATAAATTGCCAAAATATGTATTTGCATGTATGGTACCGAAGGAAAACAGCGGCAAATCCTTATAACGTATTTCACTCACCCTCTACCGTACTCACGGAAAGGAAAACGCTCCAGGCGCTTAGTCTAAATCTAGCATTTGCTTAAATCTGTTGAGGATTTCGGATATAATGGTATTATCTTACTTACGATAGGAAGTGGGTGGGATAGAAAAATACAGCTCTTTTTGCTGGCCTGTTCTAATTTTTGTAACAGTACTCTCTAAACACATCACCGAACCCAAATTAATAGATTGGCTTACTGTTGGGTCAAGCTGTTGCGCAGATATCTCTATTGAGATGATTTATTTTTCTTAAAAAAGACGCTCGAAACTTTTCTATCTATTCCATGAGCTTTTGAAATAAATTTGACAGTCTGTTATTTTCTACTTATATCCTTCTCTGATGACTCATAAAGTCAGTGACATAGAACCATACAATTACAGACTGACAAGTATACCTATTCGTGGATGTATACGGGTAAATCGTGGGTAGATCTCCAACAAGCGTCCCTCCTGCATTGGCGAAGGACGACATCAGACCGATCGTAGTGGCGCGCCTTAGAAGAGACGCGTATGTCCATCAGGTCATTGATTTGTCATGATAAAATTTATTCTAAAGGTATTTTTTTTTATTCTAAAGGTACCGCTAAAGGTACGACAGGATTTTATTCATCATCATCATCAGCCCATACTTGTCCACTGCTGGACATAGGCCTCTCCAATTGCACGCCACTGTGTTCTGTTTTCGGCTTCTCGCATCCAGCTTCTGCCAGGATTTTATTACACATCTTTATTTAACATAGGTTGTGCGATGAAGGCTCGGAAGAGATGGAGGAGCCGAGCGCGGCCAAGCGGCCCTCGGTGCTGACCATCGACCGGGCCGCCTTCCTCTTGCTCAGGGTCAAGAGGGCCTTCAAGAAGAAGCGCCAACAGAGGAAGGAGAAGCAGTGAGTACAAATCATTATATAACCAATAACCCCGTGATCCTTCCATCCTTGTGGTCCTAAGGTTATCTGCACCCTCATTCAGGAATTACGGACATGAATATACACACATCAAAAGTGTCTAGGGATCAAGAACATTTTTAGCTCTAAAAAAATCTAATTTATTTAAATCAAATCTAATCTTCTGGATTGGTACCTAATTGCCCATGCCTGTATCAATGACTTATCACCACATTTTTAATACATTATGAATGAATTCAGTTTTTTTTAAATATATTCCTGATTACAATCCTCTAAAATGTACTTGATCCCTAGACACTTTTGATGTGTGTATATTCATGTCCGTAATTCCTGAATGAGGGTGGAGATAACCTTAGTATCACAAGGACTTTTAGGTCACGTAAGGTAAGGCGTTACGAATATCAATATGGGCCTTCAAATACGTGTGCCTATATATAGATTATACTAATAACAATAGTAAACATTAACTTACACTGCTTTGTTTTTACTCATGTCATTTGACAGAAAAGTACAAAACATTAAGTAAGTTACACATTGTATAACTTTTGTTATAAATAAGGGGGTAAGAATTTATATTTTTGATCTATATACTTTTTAGCCATGGAGGATTTTTACATTGCCTTTCATATAGGTGCACACCTCTGGCGATTTCGCTTTTTTTTTAGTAAATTCCCATGACTGATGGACTGTGCCTACTGTGTCTACCTACTAAAAGTGCGGATTGAATAGAGTCAAAAAATCATTGATTACTTACTCTGTTGATTGACGTGTTATATCTGACTGACTGATCAATGCCCCTTTGACCTTTTACAAAAGAAAATTACAGGACATATCAAATACGCGCTATGGTTAGCTGCTAGCTTAGTGCGACTTCGTTTGTTTCAACAAATTGCAGCGCGTTATTGTATTGTCGTTAATTTATTGGAGCTGCTCTGCTGGGGCGGCTGCTAGAGCGGTTAAATGTCAAACCCACCTGTGAATAAATTTAGGCTTAGCCTATTAAAGCGATGTTGAGTTTACGTAACGGGCCAAAGACGTGACATGTACATGATTGATACATGATACACGTAGATTGGAACACGTCTGAGACACGTGCTTTACTTATAAAAAAGTTATGCGAATCACGCCTGTGATCCCAATCAGGGCTTATGGAGGAGTAGCTACTTATATTTTTTGTAAATACGTATTTTAAATGGGAGGAAGCAAAGTAGGACTACTTGAACCAAGTGGAATATTATCCCTGGATATTTCACACACAGTCAACTAACTCCAAATGTGAATAGCCTGTACTTACTGTGGTACCAGAGACTGATATACTTACTTACATTAATACTTTAAAATTAGTACGTAAGTTGAATCAAACATACACAACAAATGCACCAGCTCCTCACTAAAGTGATGAGAGAGTCGAAAATAGGTGGCCTGAACACTAGTCCACCAATACTTAGTATAAAACGAAATCACCTCCCGCTGTCTGTCCCAATTCTATTTTATTAAAACTACGCAACGGATTTGATGCAGTATTTTGTTTACCAGATAGAGTGATGTATAATACACGCATATAATATCAGGAAAACACGGTTAATAATGTAGGTATATTGGCAAAACAAAGTTTGCCGGGTCAGCTAGTCTAGAACGTTAGTTAAAACTTTCAGTAATCCTATTATGATCGCGGGCTTACTTGCTACGCGCATTTATAATGGTTCCGCACTAAATTGCTTTTAGTTGAATTTTCGTCACATGATAGTATTTGCACACATAGTTATGTTGGAACTAGCTGGACGGCGGCATTAGTCGCAGTTTTTCCTTTTTTCCTAATTTTAATTAAAGTCTGTTAATTGAAAGAGTCAATCATTCATATAGATGGATATCCAAACAAACTTCTAGCAGCATTGAAGCGTACAGTTCATTTTACAACGTTTAAAAATTTTCTGCAGTTTTCTATTGGTTGTGATTTTTATCCTACAAAGTACTTTAGAAATAGCTGTAAAATGCATTTTATTGCGCAATATTCTCAGCGTGCCGAGAGAAGCGGTATATTTCAGATTTCATCCGCAATTTTTATCAAAATGTACGAGCTCTCTTCAGACCTTCCCAACGCATCCCTGGGGATGTATGCATAAGAAGCTACGACGTATAGATTATAGGAGGGAATGAAATGTGTAATACATTCTGCACTCTTGAAGTCCGTGGGGCACTATGAGGAACATGGAGGAAGCAATAATGATGCAATGATAGGATATTTTATGTGGCTATTGGGCGATCTACCTACCCATTGCATCTTATTTATTTGCACTTATAACTTTAGTGCCTTACTGTAAGAAACCCATTTTGACACATTAATAACACCACTGAAATTATCCACAAAAGTTGTACAACGGAAATAACGGACTAAAAATATATGGCACTCAACATTCATACGTTCTACTTACTCTATGTTCTTTGTCACTGAATATTAGTTACGTGTTTTTTGTGTTGGTTTTTTATATGAAGTATCGAAGTGAATCTTCTAAATATATAAAAGGAAAAGCTGACTGAATGACTGACTGACATATCAACGCACAGCCCAAACGGCAAAATGTAGGGACTTGAAATTTGGAACGGACGTAGCTTAGGTACCGTACGGGTGCACTAAGGAAGGAATTCCCGTAATTCCCACGGGAACGGGAATTAACGAGATGAAACGTTTGTATGAAAAATCTAAACCGCTCAAGGTAGACACTTGAAATTTGGGATTCAGGTACCTTAGTACACTTAAAGCTTTAGTGCAACAGGCTATTGGAAAATTCCCATGAAAACGGGAGTTAGCGGGAAAAAACTTTTGTATGGAAAATCAAAACCGCTGAAGTTACACGCTTCAAATTTGGGATGCAGGTACCACTAAACTACGCGAATAAATTCGCGGGGCGTCTACTAGTCGTTAGATATTTTTATGGGTCTGTTATTGATCGGCAAGTAAGTGTAGGCAGATATATTATTTCTTAGAATTTCATAATTCATAAAAAGTTACATAATTAAATCATAAATTATACTAATGACGGAACAACTATTCCAAAGAAATGCTAAGCTTTACTTGTAAGTTCTATGCCAAATACGGAATAACTAGCTATATAATAACTAACTTTATGTACTTTAAGTATTCTTACATAAGTGACAGAGTTTACTAAGGTGGATAGGATGTTCTCGTGTTTACACAATGTCTATCCACGCGTAGTCTATAAACAATTGTGTTACTTATCTGACAAGACTACCTACTTACGTACACTTGAGTTACTGTTGTCATTGTCGAATATGGTGGGACGAATGTAAATATGTACCTATAGAAAGATTAAGAACTGTATCTGTAAATATTGAAGAGAATCAAAAAGGAAATAATACAAACTGAATCTCCCTGAACACATACAATGTAAAGTACGTAAAATATAACCGTGCAATTCAGTTAAGGAAAATGTTAGGTATGTAGAGCTAAAGTTATGTTAGGTACATAACTTATGCTATAAATACCTTTTAATTGGATATTTGACGTACCTCTGCTTTAAAAAGTAGAAATCGTTAAGTATAAAAATTTAAAATATCGAAATAAAGTCGCGTCACTAGTTTGCTATGACAGACAAGTAATTAGTTGTAAGTAGGTAATACAAGTATTACAAGTAGTAAGTAGATAATACAAGTATTACAAATAGTAAGTAGATAATACAATTGTACATTATTTTTCGTATTCCATGTATTGTGTTGAGTTTGAATGAGAACGTGTAGGTATTACCTACTATTATATCTTTTTATTTTGTAAAATAATTCCCACTGGAATTTATTCTTAATTATTGGAACACTATTTGAAATGACGTTGATGCTAAAAATATAATGTAAGAAAATATGACAACTGAGTTTGATTAGTGAGGACACTACCTCTACTACGGTCGCGGGTTGATACCATCAATAGCTTTGTGATTTTGTCGAGCTGCGGCGTTTTAGGTTGGTCTTGTTCTTCATTTAAAGCTGAACCTAATCGTGGTTTATTTTACTACTGAATTATCTAAACTCGTACACACATTCTGACCTTTAATAAACAAGGTGGAGTTAGATGAAAACTAAAATATATGCCACGTAAAAGAGTTGCATGCTCATCATCAGCCCATACTTGTCCACTGGACAGAGACAGAGAAGAGAAAGAGAGAGAGAGAGAGTATTTTTATTATAGCCCATTTCTGTTTTCAAAGATTCTGTCAATCCCACTAGGGATTCTAGCCGTGAATTTTTGTAATTAATGTTACAAAATAAATTCCATTTTTACTTAAGACCTATCTTAACGTCACTCAAATAACACCAAATTCTCATTATTAATTTCAATTAAGTATTTGCATCGTCGTCGTGTTCAAAAGTATTTGTAAGTTTTCTTCAAAATCCGCTAGAAAAATTAGGGGCGACTTAGTGTTTTACTTCATTAAACATTAAATTAATTAAAGACTTACAAAGAAAATTGGTTTTGACATCATAGTGTTAAATCTCTAGAAAGTCAACTTGAAAGTTGAAAATTAAATGAGCATATTTAAGTTTAGTTATGACGTGAAAAACTAGATTTATACCAATATTATAAAGAGGAAAGTTTGATTTATTGATTCTTTGCTTGAATTGAACAGGCTCCGAAACTACTGGACGGAATTGAAAAAATCTTTCACTGTTGGAAAACTAAATTATTCCTGAGTAACATAGGTTATATTTTATCCTGAAATTCCCACGGAAACGACCATCTCGTGAGAATTTCGGGATAAAATATACGCTAAGTTGCTCAAGGATAATGTAGCATTCTAATGGTGCAATAATGATCGAAATCTGTCCAGTAATGTTTTACTTTATTCGTTATATTCTTATCATTTGGAAGTGTAGTCAAGGACAAGAAGAGTACAGGAAGTTCATAAATACTAGAGATGTTCAATCCAACAAAGGACTGGTAATTAGATCAAATTGTCGATTTTACTTTTTGCCATTCGTACGTTTGTTTGGGGAGGCCCTCGTCCAGCAGTAGACGTCATGTGGTTCATGATGATGATAAATTTAAATTCAAGCATACAAATGTACATACATTTGTACATACATACGTCAGTACTGCTATGAGCACATACCTCGGGCTGCTTAAGCCTTAATTATTCATAGCCCCACTATTTTGTCTATGTCACTATTTTAATTGATTTCTATCTTAAATAAGTATAGCCAAATTCTTAAATTTTCCAACCTCCCAAAGACCTACAGTTAACTCTTTTCAAAATCGAATCACGAAGCTATTTTTTTTTTTTGTTGATGATGAACTTTCTTGTTTAATGTCATATCGTTACATATGGCGACTAAAACTCATCAATTGTTAAAAGAATACAATAAATAATCGTAGTGAAAGTTCTCCAACTGTTCGCTAGCGGTTACGCCCCGACAGGTACTATAATGAACTGTGAATCTTTCATTATCTTTTCACTTATTTATCGCGTGCATTGTGGCTGAAATAGGGGAAACGAGCTTTAATTACGGGGTTACATGTTCTCCTATTATAGTTATGGCTTTAAATTTTCAAACATCATTACTATAACGATTTATACTTTCCATATTTCTGGCCTACGATTTGATATACGAGGCGTACACAAATTATCATGAAAAGAAATGTGGGCATTACTGAAAAGATTCAATATATATTTAAGCACGTACTAGTGTTAAAATATGAATTAATTAGGCACTGGATTATATCAGTACTGTATTAAAATAATTCCAAACTTCGACAAAATTATGTACTATCACTACATATTAGAGCGTCTGTGGTGCAGTTGGTCGGACACTTGACTTGTAACCGGGAGGTCCCGGGTTCGAGTCCGGCTACTGGACGTGTACCAATGGACTCTTTTTCAGAGCCTATGTACGCAACGCAACGCTCGTACGGTGAAGGACAACATCGTGATGAAACCCGCCACACCACAAGGTGTGTGAACCCTATAACGGCGATGGGCTCACCCCCTGTCACGTTGGGTTAAATACGCTTGATGAACCGTGGGTACTTACTTTAGCAAGTGCCTCTGCCTACCCCTCTTTGGGATTAAAGGCGTGAAGTGTATTTATTTTTATTTTTTTTTATTTATTTAAAAATTAGTATTATGAACTCCAAAACGATAGCGATGTCTTTAGGTAACCTGTCACTATCGGATAGCGTTCCATCAACTCCGACGACGCCTCGCCGCAAACGTTGGGTGGGATTCAATAATTGAAAGTTCTGCTCGATTTGTAGAGCGATCCGCTTTCCTGATCAAATACTACATCGATTTGTAAGTAAACAGGTAGTGGAATAGTTTGTGATATGATTTTGATCATTTACGCTATCCTGTGATGTGAAATGTTTAGAAGAATACAGTGGAGGCCAACCAACAAATATGCATTGTGGGGGTTGTGTTGCATAAAGGGATGAGTACCATTGCAAGGACTGTGTACTTAGAAAAATAAATATACACACCATAAATAGTATTTTTAATTACAAAGCATTGTCATCCCCAGGTTGTAGCGTAGCCAACCCCGTCACTACAGACATCGAATCGTTCTGTGGTTCGTTGACTTTATTGGCTTGTGTTAAATCTTTCTTCACGGATGCCTTCAATTCTCCAAAGACAGGCGCAGAATATTTTTTATCAGCAAATTCATTCGGCGGCAAATTTTCTCCAACCACCTTAATACTGTTCTTCAGTATGGGTTTCAATTGTTGACTTTTCTTTGGCTTTATGATTTCATCAAAAGAGCCTTTTTTCTTAGGAAAGAATATTATTTCAACCGGGTTGCCTTGTGGCGAGGAACTTGGAAGTGACGGTCTCATTATTTCCATCGGAAAATTGGACAGAGGTAAAACTGGGAATGTCGGAAAGGATTTCGATGAAGATTGTCTAGGAATATCAAATACGACGGTTTCTTCGTGGACTTGCTCGCAGCATACGTCAGAAACCATTGGTTCCTTGAAGCTTAGGAAGTCATTGCTCATTAGCACCTTGTTTAGGAGTTCGGGAATATTTTTTGGTGATTCCAGGAGGGGTTTGAAATTCGAACACGGGCAACGATCGGGGGATTTCGGGGCACTTGAAATGAGGTCACTCATCATCAACGGTGGTATTGCTTCTAAAGGTTTCGATGGAGTCTCTGAAATGCGATCGTATTATTAAACGACTTCGAAAAAGGAGTCTGTCCCAATTCAACCGAATATATGCTTTGTTATGTTTGTACTCCGTCGTTTATGGACCAATTTTTATGAGTTTTTTTTGTTAGAAAAAAGATATTTCCGAGGTGGTTACATGATAAGGAAATCAGTATTTGATGATAGAAACCCTGATAAATCGAGGGAAAATTATAAAAAAAATGTATGGGCAGGCGACCAGTACTGGTTGAAGTCGGTTTCTTTTCCTTTAACATTATTGGATCAAGTGGATAGTAAAAATAGTAATCTCCCAATACAGGCTGAAATATCGTATAAAGACTTACTCGACCCTTTGGTATTGATATAGAAGGAAACGTCCACCTTCCCTAAGTTGACCAGTGAATTGGTGATAGTTGGTAGCTGGTTACTGAACTTGGAGATACGACAGTCAGCACGGAGGATCAGTAAACTGACCAACGACATCGTTATATGTAACATTTTTGCCTGAAGAATAGAAAAAAAAAGATATTAGATGGCATCATTGCCGGGGTTATAAAGAATGTGTAACTGGGTTTAGAACAGATAAAGATAAAAAAAACTGTGTCAGTAACGTCACGCCGTGAAAATGTTGCATATTAGAGGTAGTTACATACTTAAGGAAGCAAAGATTAAAGGTTTTAATTATTTTCAATCTGGGACAAAAAAAATTAAAAAGTTAGTTAAAAAACTAACCGTATAAGTACTTCAATAATTTTACCGTATATTTCAGCGTTGTGATATATTTCAATAGTGTGAGCCCAACTCGCGCAATCTCTCGGCACCTCGAAATAATACGATTTCACAACTTTTATTGGATTCAAATTTTATTACTCTGTCATAAAACTTGTAGCACTTTCGTGTTAGTTTCGATGAAATTCAATTAGGTTTTAGTGCCAGATTTCTTAGGTAAATATAGACCTTATTGTCCAGTTTTAGGGCTTAGAATAGGTTGATTTGATTCTTATTCCAGCAATTAATTAATTAATATGGGTATATTAATGCATCGTAACGATCGGTACTTAATTTAAAAAAGAGAAATAATTGAATTGAATTGACGCCTCGCGATTTCATTCGCGTAGTTTCAATCTTCATTTTTATTGAAACATACTACCTCCAAGTTCCCACCTAGAATCATAATTCCAAAATTAAAGTTCTTCTCACATAAACTTTTGCCCCCCTTTTTACCCCCTAAAGTAATTAACTTTGAAAAATCCTTTTTTATCTCATCTAAACAACATAAATGGATGTTGAACACAACATTGACGCCATAGTAAGAGTTGTTCATTTTGACGAGCCCAGCAACGTTTCTAAAACAATTACTCGGAATCCGGTACATCCTGTATATATAAAACTTAATCATTACAAAATTCCCCGCACAAATAAACTCAAATCAGGAGAATATAGACGATTTCAATATTTGTAAATCTTATAGCTGTCCACCTGACGCGTGTAAGCTTTATGTTCCAAAATGTAATACTTTAAAAGTATTTACGCAAAATATAAGATCTATAAATGCAAACTTTGATAGTTGTGACGTACTACTACATCAAATAAATCTAGACTTGGATATTCTTATATTCACTGAGTGCTGGCTATCTTGCAAATCAAACAGTACTCTACCACAACTACCAAACTACTCAGTGTGTCAAACCACAACAAATCGAAATCAGAATGATGGTGTTGTAGCATACATAAAAACGAACCTTGATTATACTGTGGAACAACCCGATTTTTCTGATTCGGCCACAGCGCTTGTTTTAAGGCTGAGAAATATGGCTTTTGTGTGTATCTATCGCTCTCCTTCATCACAAAATATAGATACTTTTCTTTTGCGGCTAAATGAAGTGCTTGATTCCCTAAAATCCTTTCCTACAGTTGTCATCACGGGTGATATAAACATAGACATAAAACAAACTTCAAAAGATACGCGCAGCCAGGACTATTTGAATGAAATGGCTTTTCAGGGTTTTCTCCCATCCTATACTACTGCAACTAGAGATGGCAACTGTCTAGACCACTTGTTTGTACGCTCAAAGATCCCTAATGTAGCTATTATCCTTGAATCGTCTGTAACAGATCATTTCTCCAGTGTTCTGTGTGTGCCAAAAGGCGTAACTAGAGAACCCTCTATAACTTATGTACTTAACACTAACCACAAATCTTTGGACGATGTCATGAGTAAAATGGATTTCTCTGACATTCATGCTCAAAGTGAACCAGACCAAGCTTTTAACTCTCTAGTGACTATACTAACTGACACCATAGATAAGCACACCACCAAAAAACTTTTACCAAAACATAAAGTCATTTTAAAACCGTGGATAACCCCGGGTTTACTTAGGTGTATACGACATCGAGATGCATTACATAAAAAAACACTAATATATCCCAATGATAATACCGCAAAAGATATTTATCTCAGATACCGCAATTTCTGCAACAAACTTACTAAGACCGTAAAAAGGCGATTTGATTCAAAGGAACTTAACGATGCAGGAAGTGATTCTAAGCTTCTATGGAAATCAATAAAGCGGATTACTAATACAACAAAAACTCAGCAACAGTCTGAGTTGCTACTTTCTTGCTCTAAAACTCCAACTCACTCTTGTCATGTTGTTAATGAATATTTTGTCAGTATTGGGAAGAAACTCGCAGAGTCAATTTCATCCCCTTCTACTTTTGCTACTGGCTTTCCAACTATAAACCCCCCGGCATCTTCATTTGTACTCCTAGAAACAGATCCTGACGAAGTTGAGAGAATAATCACTTCCCTTCGATCCTCTGCTGCCACTGGTTGGGATAATATTCCTGCAACATTCCTAAAGAAATACTCAAAAATTCTAGCTCCAACTCTGAGTTCGTTATTTAATGGTTGTTTTGCTAAGGGTGTTTTTCCATCATCATGCAAAAAAGCTCTAATTCGTCCAATCTTAAAGGGTGGAGCTGGGAAAAACGTGAATGACTATAGGCCTATCGCGGTATTGTCATCTCTATCAAAGGTTATGGAACGGTTAATAAACAATAGACTTATTAATTATTTGGAAAAAAACAGTCTGTTGTCGAATAACCAATATGGTTTTAGAAAAAATCGCTCCACAGATGACGCAGTCCGTGAATTAGTTGGCAACATCGTGAACAAAATTAATAATGGGAAGAAAGTACTAACAATTTTTTTGGATTTAGCAAAAGCTTTTGATACTGTTCCTATCTCTACCCTTCTATACAAACTTGAGGCTTTTGGTATTAGGGGTAAACAGCTAAATCTTTTTAGGAGTTACCTCTCAAATCGTACACAAATCGTTAAAATTCAAGATTACTACAGTAGTGAATTGCCGATCGAGTACGGAGTCCCCCAGGGAAGTATCCTTGGACCTACTTTGTTTCTCGTTTTCATTAACGATCTATGTAACATCGCCATTCCGAATGCCACTATTATAACATATGCCGATGATACTGCCATTACTTTCAGTTCTTCTTCGTGGACGCTACTGAGCCAAGACACTCAAAAGGGCTTCAACACCATCTTCACCTGGCTCCAGACCCACACTCTTACTCTAAATATAGCTAAAACAAAGCTCTTACCTTTTTATCTTAGTTCACGTTGTCAACCACCCGCTATAAATATTAAAGCTCACTCCTGTCCCGCGAACCAACAATGTTCCTGTCCACGTATTACTTGTGTAAACTCAATAAGGTATCTAGGTATAATTCTAGACTGTCATCTCAACTTTAAACCTTACATTAATCATCTTACTGGTAGGGTTCGTAAGCTTATATATATTATGAAAACTCTCCGGCACGTCGCGAAACCCTCAATATTAAGATCTGTTTATTTGTCTCTCTGTCAGTCAATACTCTCATATTGTATTGTTACCTGGGGCGGCGCCACAAAAAGTTCGATAAAACAACTGGAAATCGCTCAGCGAGCAGTACTAAAAGTGGCTACGTTCCGGCCAATACTTTTCCCCACACGCGAACTTTATAAGCAATGCAACGTCCTAAGTGTGAGGCAATTGTTTATTTTACAATGTATCGCGCTTCAAAATCGGTTGACCCCCTATCATGAAATTACAATAAGGCGTAAAGACCGCGTTTGTCCTATTCCTAAACCTAAATACGCTTTTACAAAAAGGTTTTTTCCTTATCTTGGCCCTTTCTTATACAACAGGTTAAATAGATCTATCTCCATCTTTGGTACAACAAATAGAGAATGTTTATTGACAGTAAAATCATTTCTTCTAAGTCTTTCTTATGATGAAACAGAAAATATATTAGCGTCCACTATATAAAACTCTCACAAAAAACTTATACAACACACACGCAAACACACAACACACACACACCACACACACCACACACACACCACATATAGGTACACACCACACACACCACATTAGGTAAACACCACACACCTACACTAGTATTTAAATATAGATAAGATATAATGAAGACATTGTTTTAGGTTAAATACATTGTTTTAGATCTTACTAGATTAATTTTTCATATCCTTAAGAGTTTCACAAAATGTCAAATACTATTTTTTATTTTATTATGTTATCTTTTATGTCTCGCGTAGGACCTGGTAGTCCTTAACACAGGTTGCCTTTTAACCTATCTAGGATGCCAGGATGTCAAATGTTCAAATACACATACATACAATTTTTAAAATTTTAAAAAATTTAACCATAATATCACTGCAATGTAAGTACACATACTAATGTGTTCTTCTAACCGATGTATAAATGTATATACTTTTGGTGACAATAAACTTATTATTATTA
>SJJU01005531.1:0-29008 GCA_012932125.1 Conopomorpha cramerella | reverse complement strand
AGTATACTTTAAAAGTACTTATTCCAAATTTATCACCATTCACAAACGTGAAGTTTTACCTTGAATCGAGTTCGTGATGGCCAGGCGACTTAAATCGTTTTCGAGGACCACTGAGTAGGGCGGTCAAGTCTAGGCCAACGCTGTCTCTTTGGCTGTCGTGGGTAAAGGCATGCTGCATCATCGCCGTTATGAGATCGCTGTTGTTCCAAGAGTAGTACAGTTTGTTTGAGTCCGATATGTTTTCTATACTGGAATGCTCCTTCTGCATCTGACGGAAAGTAGTAAAATCAGTATCTATATTTTATAGGTGGTTCCTATAAAGAAAGGATATGTCTTCCGCGTCAGGTCAAAATATTTTGGGTGTTAGTAATACTACAAGAGGTTTTTCCTCAAGGTATCAGAGCAACAACCAAGGAATAGGAAATACTTATGAATATGGTAGAAAAGTCTTTTTATTTTTACGGGATTCTCGGCGCCGCAGCGGCGCGATGGCTGTAAGTAAGGTCTGTGAACTTTGGGATAAACCGTGAATTACTAACTTTAATTTCATTCAAGGCTTTCGAATCGGCAACTTTCAAATATTGTTTTCTGTTTCCAAAGAACCACCGATCAAATATTTCCCTCGGAAATAATTTGCTTTTGACGTCGGTGCAGTGACGCGGGTAGAGTTTTATCCAATTTTTCTCTGCGGATATCGGATCGGCTCCACAAGCTTTCAGTAGTTCAAAGGCACTATTTACTTCTCCAATCTGTAGGGAAAACAACAGGTTCAAACACTTGGTTTCAAGGTTTTTCATGCACGACGGCAGGCATGGACTCGCTCGGCAGGTTCGATTTCCACCGCCGACTTAATGCTTTAGTACTGAGCTGAGGCGTCTGAGTGTTTCGTCTGGGAGTTACATGTGTATGTATTTAACAAGACCTATGTGAGTATATCTGTCTGTGGCATCCTAATTTGGGGTCAGGTGTGTGTAAAAATGTCCCGGGATATCTATTTATTTAGTCTATCTTATTTAGAAAATCTAATATATTTTGGACGGACTGCGTGCTTTTTTGTTCATTTTTATGAACCATAATGCAAAACTAGCCTTTTCCACCACGCTGGCGAGCACACGCCTATGCGGCTCCACGAACGCTGCTCCGCCCGGGGACGCCACGATATCGGGCACCACAGACATGCCCGGCGGCTTCCAGGCGAGGCGCACCAGCCGCGGGCCCTGCCACACTCCCACGTCTTCGCGACGGGTGATGTGGCTCAGCACTCCTGGGCCCCACCGATGGTTTTTGTTGAACAGACCCTGGGCCAAATTTTGCATCTGTACCGTAATTTTAAAATGGTCGGCCTTGTAAACTATACTTATGTACATATTTGTACATTGATGCGTAAGCGTGAATTACCTACATTAGTTACGTTTCTCGAGCAGTAATGACTATAATAATTGTGTTGAAAAAGACAATCGTGATTGGATCGTATTTGTTTCACAAAGAGGAGTTTTCTTTAAAATAAAGATTGCACAAAACAGCGAGTAGGAAGGCGAACGATCATAGTATAAAATAGTTGCATATCTTTAATTCCTACTATCTTTGACAGATATTTTTTCCAATACTCTCATTAGCGGGGCAAGTCTTTAAACTTAGGAATTGATGCATGTTTCCAAACAATATAAATCTTATTTAGCCAATGCCAAGGTATTTAGCAGAATGTAATAGACGCTTCTAGCAAATAATATACGTATCAGTGGCGTGCACACCATATAGGCAAAAAGACACTGCCTACCTTAGTATTATGGCTACCTGACCTAATAATAGAGTTATTGCTAGATCTTTTTTTGTTATACTCACGACACAGGCTAACGAAGTCCTGTGTTTTGTGGGTGAGTAGATAGATCCTACATTTCGTACCTATATTTCGTAAAGACAAGTTACCTATACATAGGTGTCAATCCTTGTGGATTACCGCCTGCCTTGTCGTAAAAGCCAGTGCACGCCACTGGTATCTATGTCGCCTCGCCATCGCCTAAATAATCCTAATCCGGGTTTGGCAGAGGCAGAGATAGGTACCATACAGTGTACATAAAAGCTCTTACCTTGAAAACCCGCCCGTCATTATAAGACACAGTGCCATATCCATGCATATCGTTTGCGTAGAAGTAACCTTCGTAAGTCTGGTCAGTCCCATCGGGGCCTTTGAAGCGCCAGAGGTAGTCGCCGACGCCGTGCATCGTGTCCCGGGTTAATTGTCCGGTGTACCATTCCAGAGACTGGATATAGAAAAAATTGATATCTGTGGTAATCACATCAATCATTGCTATTGTTGAGTAGGGTTATACCGATCTCTTATCCCAAATAATACACGATAAGATGAATTCGGGGAAAGCATATCTAAGATTTTTATACCATAAACTTTGGACACATTATTATTAATACTTAGTCCAAATATATCTGTACAATACCAACAATAATAATAACGATTAAACCTCGAGCAATCTGCGCAAATACCTGGTGACTATAATATTATCATTGTAATTACACAAAAAATACACTTCAAGCCTTTTAATACTTACTATGTATTGTTAAGCAAAAGCCCACAATAGGGTACACATCGTCGTTATAGGGTTTACACACCTTGTGGAATGCGGGTTTCATCACGATATTTTCGTTCAAATAGTGGTTACACAAGTAGGTACAGGAAATATCACTTTACCTCAGCTCCAGACCAATGGTTTTCTCCTACACCATGCTTCCTGTTCTCATCATCTCTGTCACCAATATAGTACTCATCGTGAGACCAGGATTTGTTTTTGCTTGTTGTGTTTAGTCCGCAAATGTTTACTTTGCCGTTTGACATTTATGTCCACTTTAGTTGTTGAATTTCACTTAGCTCAGGGTGTTTCGTACATATGTATATTTCTCGAAAAAATTATGTTAATGCATAAACGATTGATCTATAAATTAACGTCTTCTGAGATATTCAACTTTTATTTCAAAACATGCGAATTCTCATTAAAAATACTTTCCTGTCAATATTTTAGCTTGATGTCAAATAAGGCAAATATTCAAAATCACCTGTCAAACTTATACAACAATATTCAGGACCTGTTTTTTTATATGAATTACCTACCATGTGCCAACCACATCTCGTGCGGAATAATCCTAATGTGATCGTCACGTCAAGCTTGGAAGCTTCTCCGAAGCTGGTCCGCACAGTTGTTGATCTCCCTAAGTTTCAACCCCAAATGGTACAAAAGTATTTTCTACTGGCAGCTACTTCTTGTGTATTAATAGCATCGTAAATCTAGTAATATAATGTTTTCCAATTACCAACAGTGATTTCTCCCATATTCAGCTTCACTTAGGTCTGTGACTTGAATTTTCCGCATAAAATCAACATTGTCGATGTATTTTGCCATTTAGGCTTAAACCCTTATTTATCTGCGACGGGATCAAATGAAAAAAAAGTTGAAGTTTTGTTTGGCACAAAAGAGAAAAATATTTAGCGTCATGAAACATATCAGATGTACCTACTGCGATTGAACCGTTAATAGCCGTTGTCAGCACAGTACGAAATCAAGGAAATATTTCTTGGAATCTTGGGCCATCCTTCTCTTCTGCTCCAACTATTACAGCGGTACTACTAAGAGACCAGTTGATGCTTGTCAAGTGCGATTGCACTTGACAAGCATCAACTGATCTCTTAGTACTTTCTAATAGGTACCCGACCATATTACCAAATAATTTTTAACATCTAACATTCAAACTACAGTCACTTTTTTTAGTTGATTTCTTCAATAAAAGGAAAATATATTATAAACGTATCGAAATATATTGCAATATTTATTACAAAAAGTTACAGAAAAGACAATTGAATTTCGTGCTTTCGAAGTATGTGTATTCCTGAAACAAAAAGAAACTTGATTAGGGTACATGTTGTTAAAATCAGTAATCAAGTACTTAAGTCTGATTAGTATTGTGTTCTCGTGTTTGTAACACCACTGTAGAGTTGGAGTAACCAAATTGCTCCGAAGATCGCAAACAATTTCATACTAATTCGCAAACTAGTATGAAATTACTAGGACGCATCCCGCAGTTTCATTCTCGGGAATTCAGTTTTCCCTGTCATCACCAATGAAAGTGAGTCATTGTAAGAGTATCTACTTACGATTGATTTACCAATCGTGCTTTTTTGTTACTGTAAACTAGCCATTCGCTAGTTTTTGTCCTCTAACACGTACCATGAGAAACGTAGCGGCTAATAGTAGAGCCTTGTGCTTGGGCTGGACGGCGGTGTCGGGCACATGCAGGGTGGTCGTGAAGCTCACCAGCTCGCGGTTCCACGAGTGTGTGATGCGCCCCGACTCACGGAGCGAATCCGCCGTCAGAATCTGTAGACAAAATTGTCTTGACAAAAGCTAAGATCTTCTTGGCTGTTCCCTTGGGATTTAATTAATTAAAATATTATGACGGTACTTTAACATATGGCAGCTCATCGCATATTCATGGCATAGTAGACAGATAATACGTAGTCTATCTCAACCAATCCTGTGCTGTTAACGAATAACCCAGTTTGCAGACTCAATTCAAGCTGTCCTATATCTACAAACCAACTAAAATTTAATTCCAAGTTAATTCCTCCAAACTCGATCCTACCACGCCCCACGGACGTTCAATTACAATGCAATTACGTATATCTTTCGCGCCTTCGCTGAGGACTATCTTTACCTTAAACTGACAATCGACGAGAGTAGCTCTCCTGGTGCTAGCTGGACCCTCGATGACGAAGAGGACGTCGTCCGACGCATCGCGCACAAGATAGAGCGGCGCCACCAGGGACCAGCGCTGCTGCACGCGACCGATGTAGTCACCAGGAGGTGTTATCACGTGCATTTCCTAAAAATACCAAGTTCTCTGAATATAAAATACTGCGACTACTTAAATTGTAATTCAAAAGCAGTGCAGTTAAGTACTGTGTAAGCCTGGATAATGATTGGGCACCCAGGCCCGATCCAGATGCGGCGGCAGCAGAAGACCTCCTCAGGGGGGTTCTTAGTCAGTCAGAATCTGACACTGCCCTGTCGTTGCCGTCCGAATAGCTATGGGTGTCCGAGTGTATTTCCCCCTTGTCATCAAAGAAGGTCAGTAATAGTGTAAAGTATGATAACTCAATGTTAAAAAAATGTTAAGCGGAATGAAATTTGAAGCAATTTCGGTTTTTACTTACATAGGTACTTAGACCAGCTAACTTTAGTTTTTAATCATTTATGTTGAAATTATGATATATTTAGATAATACGAACTCAAAATGTTCATTACCAACTTAATGCCACGTCTGTCTCATAAATGATGATCGTCAGGGCCTTTTGGAAAAAAGTGAAAAAAAAAAGATATCAATAATGAATGTTAATTAATTCAGCAATAAGCACCTGCAGCCGACAGGGGAAGCAGCAAGCAGCCCCAGCGAGCCTGCGCTCCAGCTGCAGCGCCTCTTGGCGGGTGTTGTCGTGCAGGTGCAGCCGGAAGGCGCGCCCCGAGCCGCACAGGCATCGCTGGGTTTCACTGGACACTTCACTGGCGATGAACAGCGACTCTCCTTGCGGTACACGCACTATATACCGGTTTTCGGACTCGATTTTGGATGTTACTGGAAAATGTAAGAAAGGTTTTATAGTAGTCATCATCATCAGCGCATGTTCGTCCACTCTTGGACACAAGCCTCACACGCCACTGTGTTTTGGCGAGGTTTATTTTCGGCTTCTCGCATCCAGCTTTTGCTAGCCATCTGGCGCAAATCATCTGTCCTCTTTGAATCAGGGCGTCTTACACTCGACGCGATCTTCACTCTAGAACTCGTTCACCATTTATAGTGGTGGATTACAATCGGTTTGATGACTGAGTTCAATGAGTGGCCCGGAGGAGTAGAGAGTGGTTAGGACTGGAAGTCTGGTTAGATTCCAGCCACAGGCCAAATGCCTTAGTAATGATCTAAGCAATTTGTTGTTTGCGTTCTTTAACTAAACATGTATAAGTTTTTCAATTAATAAAAAAATAAAGTATTTCAATCGGTGCCCACTATAACACAGGGTATCCTTGCATTGCATCACACATTACAGTAATCATATTATTTTTTTAGTTCATATGCATGCTCATATGGAACTTACACTGTCATCATGGACTTACATTACATCTGTATGTATCCAAGAAAAGAGTAATACAATCTGGCTTCCATTACAAAACAAGCTATCAACACAAATTGGTAATTTACGGATCTTACCTGTCTTTTTATAATTATTCAGAGTACAGCGTCTATGGTCCAGTTGGTTGGATTTGGACTTGACTTCGGTAACATGGAGGTCGAAGGTTCGAATCCGGCTACTGGACGTGTACTAATGGAACTCTTTCTCATAGCCTATGTACACAACGCAAAGCGCGTACATTGAAGCATAACATCGTCATTAAATCCCTGTAACGGCACGTCACGTTGGGTTAAATACCGTGGGCATTTGCTTAGCAAGTGCCTCTGCTTCGGGTTTAAAATGCGTAAAGTATTTATCAAGTGTTTATCAACCTAAGTTCCTAAGCTAAATCACATCTGTACGAAGCAAACCATAACGGAAATGCATATTATGTAAATGCTTGCGTATACCAGTGGCGTGCACACCATATAGGCAAAAAGACACTGCCTACTTTAGTAGCTAGATTACCCGACCTAATAATATAGTTTAGATAGGTTAGTTTTTTGTTGTACTCACGACATAGGCAAACGAAGGTCTTGTGTTTTGTGGGTGAGTAGACAGGTAGGACCTATATTTCGTAAAGACAAGTTACCTATACATAGGTGTCAATCCTTGGGCATTACTGCCTACCTTGTCGTAAACGCTAGTGCACGCCACTGGCGTATACCATATATGAAATGCGTACGTACAGTCGTCAAGTTCCACAGTCTGTTGTATGAGCAAGCTGGTGACACCGATGAGGAAGTCGAGGCCGTTCACCGGGAAGAACTGGCCGCGATGTCTGCTCTGCCAACCCGTCGTCGGCACTGGCAACACTGCTCTGGCACCTGGACAGGTATGGACATGATGCATGTATCTCACACCAAAAACAACTATATGTATAGGCGCGAATATCATCAAAGACAAGCTCGAGCTCACCTCCACTCAAACATGAGTCCACTGTTTCTCTTAGTTATGACAGATGGCGCTGGTTATAGTAGGGGGACAAATGTCAACGAAATTACTAACTTCAAGCTGTCCGTATTGAAGGCGACAGTATTTTTTTTATTGTTTGCCTACATGTTACAAAAGTGTCTGAAGTCTAGATAACTCATCCAAGTAAAAAACGCACTAAAATATAACTGACAGAAGTCTCCCTCGATATCTACTAGCGACATCTAGATAAGAAACTTTTGGAGTTTGAAAATTCCCCATTGCGTCGAAACGTCGAGTAAAATAACAAAGGTAAGCTTGAGCTTGTCTTTGGTTATATTCGCGCCTATGTACCCGGTGCACAATATTGAGTTATAATGTCTGTGCTCGTTTCATTTAAATATGTTCTACAAGCCACTTATGTTACGAGACATTTCCGTGTTATTTGATATTTCCTTGATGCGGTCAAAAGACAAAACTAATTCCCCGTTACCAATAAACTCGTTGTAATTTTTACCGAAGTTATTATAGCTCTACTAAATCTGGTTACTCCGTATTTAGGGGATACAGGATAATGAGCACCCATTCCTATCAACAGTAAATTGCATTCATTTGTTTGTACCTAACATCTTATAAATTATTATTTTAAACTAGTTGTTAGCTAACCTAATTAAATATGTACTTACTACAATGATTAATGTTATGTACTTACTAGGTATACTTACAATGTTATGTACTTACTATGTACAAACAATCTACATCTCCGACTGTTTGGATACTCAAACTGTCTATGTTGTGAGAATAAATGATTTTTTCTCTGAGGTCGCCCCAGAAGACCAGATTGGTGATGTCTTGGCGGAAGGTGGCGTGAAAACTAATCAAAACTGGAGGTCATGTATGAAAATATGTATGAATGTAGATGAAGCGAAAGGGGCATGCCAGGACAGTGAAAAATGGAGATGTGTAGTCTCTGTCTTCCCCGAAGGCGTGAAGTGTAAGTGTATATATGAATTCGTTATCTCTGAAGTTACCTTTCACACACATATATTTTTGATTAATCTATACTAATATTATAAAGAGGAAATAATTGTATAGATAGATGTTTGTAACGAATAAAAAGAAAAACTACTTAGACGTGTTTCGATAATTCCTTCACCACAAGAATCACCATGGGAATTAAAAAAAAACCGCGAGTAACACCGCGCGATACAACTAGTGAGTAATAAACGTTTAAAGTAATAGGTACTTACCTTGTTGTTGTAATTGTGGCTGCACACTTATGACTAAGTCCGGCCGCAGTCGAGATTCGTCATCTGTGAGATGAAACTCAGAATGTACCTAAGTAATACCTAAGTAGTACCTAAGTAATCATGCAATAATTCGACACATTTTGATTAGAACATTTTCATTTGTAACATCTACTATAACATTATGGTAATGCAATAAAGATATTGAGTATTGAGAAAAAAATATACTTCACGCCTTTTAATGCCAAAGCGAGGTTCGCAGAGGCATTTACTAAATATGCGAATGCCCATGGTGCACCACGCGTAAACAAAATAATAGTAGGTATCTTGATAGTCCTTGGAAAATATTGCGCGAACAATTTCTTTTTATCACTGTGAACAAGCGTTTGACCACCATCCTGCCTACTGTTAAGCAGCGATGTGGTCTACAATTTACTCTATTACCTATACTATATACTACGTCCTTCATCCCTAATGACGTGGGCAGAAACTTTGAAAATAAGATGCCCCTAGGTCACGTTTGACAGATAGGGTTCTTGACCCCTAGCTAGCCCTACCCCTAGCCTAATTTAAGCAATAGTTTTGACAGGCGACTCAGCGCCCGTGTGAATTAAAATTACAATATTAAGTCCCCAGCCAATCCTTTCGTACAGCGGATATCCTCTGTCAAATTGTACATCTTATATTAGAAGAAATACTCATTAAAATGGTGTACTCTATTCTCTAAAACAAATTGAACTCTATACTTGTTGACGTAACACAGCCGATAATTATTTACATTATCGGAATAATAAAAATAAATATAGTAGGTAAATAAAATACTTATAAAGTATTATAAACAACGACAAATTTTATGATTATCTTACCGTTGGTAGCTCCTGGATTATCGACTCCTCTCAATTCATTGTTGTCACTATTTACCACTTTTTGGGCATCACTTTCCATTACTGAATGTAATTTTGTTGTTTCTTTTTTAATTTTATTACTTTTAAAACCGTGTTTGTTTTATGAGTTTTAGCTTTTTGTTGGCACACAGCCGGCCTCGCTATCACCGTGTCCACTTATCTCTTATCGTGGAACAGGTATCGATAAACATTACGTATTAGTTAGCTCCAATCGAACTACACATTTTCAGTTCAATTCTTAATTGGCGGTGAAACAAGGTAATGCATGTGTTCAGTTTACAACTGATGAAGTAGTATTGATTAATTTGTCATGTTGAAGCTCCAGCGCTGTAAACTGTGTGCGTAGGTTGTCGAGAATAATACAATGTATGTAATACGTCTTTCAAAATTCATTTTTATTGAAAACATTTTGGTTACATTCAGAAAGGTACATGTACTTGACCATCGAAGTAAATACTACGATGATGGATAACATTTCATTTAATAAGTTAGGTTACACTTAGTTTACAAAGATTAGGTATGTGGTGAAAATTGTTCGATTAGGTACAATGGATCAATTTGATTCATGGACGACCCAGCGTAAAGGGCGCTATGCACTCGCCGGTTACTGGCATGATTTTGCGCCGATTACGGGAAATATGCATGAAAATGTCAATTGCCATAATGCTACCGAAATAGCTCGAAAAGCATGCCAGTAAATAGCATGTGTATCGCAGCTTTAAAGTTATGTTTCTGATCTCTACAATGCCCGGAAGATATACCGGGAGTAAGTGTCACGAAGGAACCGCTGCCGAGGTCGTAATGGAATAGAAATGACTCATGTTTAAATCTTCAAATTGTTCCTTTGTACATACATACGCAGTTTATTTTTCATTAAAATGTCAAACATTGTTTTTGTGGTCTTAAAAATTATCGATTGAGGTATTATATAGCCAATAGAGACCGACCGGAAGACATCGAAGAATGTTTTAATTATTATCATTCACCAATATAAAACGAATAAGGTGAAAGCCAATAAGTAATTTTATTGTCTAGTAAAGTCTAAAAGTGCCACGATTTCCTAGAGCTAAGGAGTGCCTGGCATGTTTTATTTTTTGCATTATTAATGATATGAAGTTGAAATAACTTTTTCATTATAAAAAGCGTCGCTTCTCGGTCGTCGTTTCATTTTCGTTTTTTTTTTAATTAAAATATAGTCGGAGAGTAAAAGTCCACATGGGAGAACGTTTTTTCACGTTTATCATTTGTTTGATAATAGGTACATACAGTAAATCCAAAATGCCTAGGTATGTTCTTACGTCTAATTAATATTTTTATAGTACAAGATGAAATCGCAACCGTAAAGAATATCCCATGAAATCCATTTAGTGTCTCGGTATGAATATTTCCTAAAGGAATCATAGCATGGAATTTAATCATATAGTAATAACTATAGTTCAAAAAGTTACAAATTCACTATTTTAATTTCACCTTGTACCTTCGTACATAGTATATTTTTTATGTTTTACATATAAATAAGTTTATAGTGTATGTTAGATCTAGTACATAACTATATTGTTAGGTAGGTTTATATGTTTGTGTACATACTCGTTAAAGTAGGTACAACGTAGATAATACATAATTATAAATAGACAAAATAGATATAACACCTATAAAACGCCGCTTCGGCTTTTAATAATAATAACGAGTCGCTATTTTATCGCGACTAGAACATCTACATAAGTAAACTTCTCGAGTGTCTAGGTAATCATTATAAAGATAGTCAATAGAAGAACAATTTAATGGAATATATCGCAAAAATATATATAATACGATTAACAGCGAAACATTTACCACAACATTATGTTATATAAACTTCCCGATTAAACCTAACGATGAAAGCGCGAACATAGCAACTTGCAACATTTAAAAATACACATATTAAATAACCCATTACACTTGGCCCATAGGCATCTATGGCTGGTTAGATGCGTATGAGCAAGTTACAACAATTACGTAACCATTATAAAGTTGAAACGTGGATAGTTTAACCGTGTGCGGCGCCGTACCGTTGCTGAGAGAGCGCGCCGTGTTGTCTGCAAGCTTGGAGCGCGAGCTAGTCTGTGTCCCGTGGAAGTTGGGTTGGTTGTCTATCGCTGGAGGGCTCTCTGCCAGTTGTCGTTGAGGCGCAGGGTGGCGGGCAGGCAGGGGCTGGCCTCGCACTCCCCGTCCAGCTCGTCAGCCAGGTGGTCGTGCAGCTCGCGCAGCGTCATGAGGGCGGAGCGCGCGGCGCGCTGGCAGCTCATGTCGCCCTCGCAAGCTGTGTCCGCCTCCGACAGGAACACCAGGTCACAGGTTGTCGGAGGAGCTTCGCCCTGAAAAGATGATGGTTCTAGTTTTATAGACGGCAATCACCAGATTTGGGATAGGTGAAGTTCTTTATCTTGTTGCACTTGATACCAATAAGCGTTATGACAACAGTTTGTCACTTTTTTAAATAAGCGCGGTTATAGTGTGAGAAATGTTACTTGAGCAAAGATCTGTTCTCCAGGTTTACGTGTCTAGATTTCTAAATCCCTGTAGTAGTACTGTAGGCGCACACAACTTCTGTTCGTCATTGTCCGAGAGTTAAAATGCTTTACTTACACATAGATAACAGATTTGATGCAAACTGCAGAGAGGTAGAAACAGTTGTCCGCGATCACCAGCTAGCATGTCCACCCCACCGCAACGTTGCACAATCTTCGTCAGCACTGGACAAGATCCAGCTGTTCCCTCTGCAACATATTTGTATCATAGTATGTATTGATATTTATCAAGTATACACGGTTAAAACGTATTATAAAAATATTACCTGTATGGAATACTGGTACTTTATGCCTGCCGCTACCACCCACATATTTTTCTATAAACTCGTTACCAGTCCTTCCATCTAAATAATGTCCAGCGCCTTGTTCATCTTCAAAATCTTTAAAATCTTGGACGGAAGGTATTTCAACCTTTTCCTTTTTCACAGCTACTCGTTTTACTTTTGCTTCCTCAGTCGGCATCAACGGGGAAAACTTAGCCTCAATCTTTGGGCGTTGCAAACTTTGTTTAAATTCTTTTAACGCTTTTCTCATTTTTTCTAAACTATACGCCGCGGCCAAACGAGAGAGCATTTTTTCTTTCATTTCTTGTTCTTCTTTTGAATCTAAATCGTCACTTACATCTGAGTAAGCTAATGCCTCGTCTACTATAGCACCTTCCATATTTCGAAGTTTTCTATCGATGTTTTCTAATTTGGCGTTGTTTTCTACGTTACTTCGTTTTTTCATTGTTTTGCTTGGGTCTGAGGCATCAACTGCAGGTTCGGAATTGAGGTTGGGAATGATGTAATTTCTTTTAACTTTTACTTTATTGGATGTATGTATAACTTCATTGGAGAATGTATCTAAATATTGTTTCCTTAGACGATCTTGCGTGGAGTCGCCAGCATAAGGTACAGATTTTTTCTTACGTTTATCAATTCCAAAGTAATCTGACCAATCAATAGCTTTCTTCTTTATTTTTATCGGTTTCTCATGAATGTTTTCTTCTTCAGCCGCCATTCCTGGATGATGAAGATGTCCATGTTCCTCATGATCATTTTCTGCTTGGTTGGGCTCGCTAGCATCATGACTGTTATTGTGAATTGCTGTTACTTGAGGCGGATGGTGAGTGTCATGTGATTTACCGCTGCTATCCTCACTGCTTCGTTTCACGTGAGTTTTTACTATGTCATCAGGATCGCCAAATATTTTGGACAGGTCCTTAATTATTTTTGGATCTGTTCTAGTATTTCCTCGGAACTTTTTATTTTCCGATTTAGTGTTTGATTCCTTTGCTGAACGTTTTTCGGGCTTAGGATAGTATTGCCCGCTGCTGCGCTTTGTTATTGAAAAAGATTTGTCTAATGAATCGTATGAATATTGGTCTTCGTTTGGCTCTATCACACTATCGTCATCTAATGGTTGAAAAGCAATTACATATTCTTCGCGCATGTCTCCTTTATCATCTTCAGAGTTATCATAAGAATTGTAATTTGGATTCAGAGGTATTCCAAATTCGTCGGTTTTCTTGTCATCTTCGTATTCTTTCGGTAAAGGATGATCTATTTCTGACCCAGAGCTGCGTTTCCTCTTGAAAGCGATCGGTCCCCAATTGTCAGGAAATCTTTTTTTAACACTTTTCTCTTTATAAAGAGTAACAACTCCTTGTGGGGCGTTTGCAGCATTATTATGATGTTTGTTTTTACGATACTTTGACCACAGCTGTCCCAATAGTAGAGCATATTCATCATCGTTATCTTCCGCATCGTTTAGTATTCTTTCTTTCTTATGTGAATCATCCTCACCAAACAATTCTTTTAATTTGTCATTGTCGGACAGGTGACTTCTTTCTCTGAAAGCAGACTCTTTTCTTGACTTGTGGTTATCATGAGAGGCCTTTTTCCTTACGACCTGATATTGGTAGTCTTCTGGAGGCCGAGCGTTCTCTTCAAGAATCTTAATTACATATTCTGGGACGGGTGCGTTGGGATCGGCATCATTGATGTAATCAGGCCCTGTAATAATGCGTCCAATCAGTCTATGTGTTAATATTATCTTGTTAGTGAACATTTTGTTCGTATTGTCTATTCCAAAAAAAATATTATTAAACATTATACCAAATCACATTAAACATAACTACCACATATTTACATTTTCTTAAAAGCCACATGTGTCAAAAGTGCCCAACACACTAGCAGGATGACTCTGGATGGCTATGGAGATTCTTTGAACCAAATGTGTATTTGAGTGCAGAGTTGAGTGAATCTAAATTATAGCCAATACGAGTATAAACAGGACTTTTATCACATTTTTGTGGATAGTGAACAGTGAATTAAAATAACAAATTAATTACTTAATTACTGTGGAACATGCAAGAGAAACGTGTACCACTCCTGTGAGAGACAGGCGAAATGTTATATATGCGTCTGAGTGACCGCGAAAATGTGTTGTGTGTGTGAAAAAAATTATTGCTTACCAGCATACACTTGCGGCGGTAACACATCATACATTTCGTAGTCTCTAGCCGGTAGGGCTTGGCTCCGCTGCCGCCGCTGCAGCGCTTCCAAGGCCCCGCGCAGCGACGGCCCCCGCTCGGCGCTCGCCACCATCGCTAGGGCGGCCGCCGCCCAAAGCCATGACAAACCCATGGCTGAAATATGTTTGAGTTAACTTATTAAATGGGCAACTTGTAACATATTCGATAAACACATGAAGCCTGTTAACGACTGAATACACGACGAGGACCCGACGCGAAGTCTCCGTAATTGTGGTCGTCATGCCCCAGGAGGGGTAGAGTTAACAACAAAACAGGGATGGACAAAGGTAATTTGTATGGAGTCAAGAAAACGGGTGCGATGAAAAGAGGCAAAGAATGGTCCGTACGCCGAGAGCCGGGGGTAGGGGTTGGGTGGTGGTGTGCTTGTCTATGAATATATTTGATGATCAGAGAAAAAATGCTAACAATTTACTAGGTCCTTTTAGGTACATTAACTTACCACTAATCAATGCAAATCGATTAATATAAAAGATTTACATACTGGGTGATGTAAGGTGCCGGGTGAGGAGAGTTCGACCCTATAATATTTCGCAGCCGGATAAAAACGACTTCTCTTCACGAATCAGATTTTGTCATGGTTTTTCTAGGGATCAGAGAATTTTGCAATCTAACTATATGGCTTTGCGTCTATTACCGAGCTTAACTTCTAGAAATTTACAAGTCGCCTGAGGGTGAGGACCTCAAACTCCACTCAACAACTACCTATATTGTAGAGACAGTAGCCGAGCGTAGACCTGAACTTTATAAAAATTTATGATAAGTTATGAGATGTGTTTGTTTCATCGTTATAAGTGCTATTATTATTACATACAGATATACAGTAGTATAAAAAAAACTTCATTAAAGTAATTCATGATTTATGAATTCAAGTCCCCGTTTCAAATTAATTTCTTTTACTGGTCAGAAGAACTGGTAAGAAATTGGCATCTTTTCAAATAGGTTTTTCAATATTAAATTGTCCTTGTATTTATTAATTTTACTACGCTTTTTGTCCGTAATAATAAAACTAAGTTCAAGTCCTTCAAATTTAATAACCCTTCTAATAAATTAAACAGGCTGTAAGTATGTAGTTTAAACAATTACGCTGGTGTTGATCTAAATCAGTCCCTTATCTAAGAGGAAATTATTTGCCACTCCTCCCTCTAAATCCACTTCAGTTTGTTAGACATTTTAAACCGTCGATTAAAACTTCTCTAATTAGGTCCCTAACGTCCTTAGGAGGGAAAGGAAACGGAACACTATTGCCGTCTCTATCACTCCTACGACCTGCGCCCGGTGCTACCCCCGCGACCTAGCAACAGGTGGTTCTTGGACAAAACAAGGTATACACTCTCTACATACTAAAGACTTTCAGTTGCTTTTTACTCTTTAAAGCATAGCTCAGCTTGTTTCTTCAAAAGGCTGTTGTGGAAATATAAAATGCCGTTTTCCGTTGTATGTACCTACGGGTATGACATACTCGTACCTCCTTCACTGCTCGATAAAGTTCGTTTCTTGGCCTATTTTTCTTGATATAAAATATAGTTTTTGCAATAAGTTACGGTTGAGTGGTACCTGGTTGACATTTTAAATCTTTGTGTCTACCTTTATGTACGAACTAGCTGACTCGCCAAATGTGGTTTTGCCAATATATATTATTTTCCTTTCCCGTGGGAAGACAGATTGGAGTAGTTACACAGAAAGGACTCAATCTCACAACTGTGCCCGAAAATCGAGTTAAGCTTATACCAGGCTTGCTAAGTAAGACATATCCATCATATAAAAAAAAACATTTACACAGAAAAGTTCACTATAACCTTATGTACCCTGACTCAATCCACATGTATGGCGGGTCAATGGCGCATCCAACTTTAAAGCTCAAAATCTCCGGAGTAACTTTTTGTGGATTAAGTCTTTTCTGTGTAACTACGTCCAGTTCATGTATAACTAAAATTACTTTATGCTAAAGGTTTTAGAATTTGACAAAGGAAAATATACTTTATTTGTTAGTGACGTTCATAAGATAAATTACAACCTGTGATGTTGTGGTGCACCATTTTCTCGGCCTACCTAGCTCCGTGTCCAAGGCTGGGTCGTATAAATACCCGAAGTTCCTTCTTATAAGTATATCATTGTAAAGTTTCATTAAAATCTTTTCAGTAGTTTTCGAGTGAAAGAGTAAAAATCACACATCGATCCAAACTTTCTCATTTAACCTTAATAGAAAAACTGTGTAAGCTAACAACGTTTTGCAACAACGTTTTAACTTTATTTGCTTCAGCGATGTCGTCAAATAACTGAGATGGAATCATGAAGGGTGAAATTATGTAGAGGGGGGATGTCCATCCGTCTCGAGGATAAGATGGGCGGTCGAGGGTAGGAGGCGGGTAGGAGGAGGGTAGGCAGCTACCCCCGACTCCAACAGACATCTACCGGTTTTTTGTAAGTACTTACACACATTTAAGTGTGTCAAAGATCAATGAAGATAAAAGGATAACTTAAACGGTTTGTTCAGTACTAACTCTGTCAAGCCCTATATTATTTAATATTCCGTTCGCATGGTAATGTCGGGATATAGTCTGTGTTTCTAAGAGAAAATGTTATTTTATCTAGTAATATACCTAATCTAGTGAATCCGTACAGTAGTTTTAGAGTGTATTCGTAACAACATCAAAAAATGCAAATCTATCCTTTTTTAATACTTATTAAGTAGGTAGTAGCTAGAGATGAAAGTTCATTGGGTATAGCCTGGTAACAGATGCACAGAGAGGCCTACAGGCGGACGGAGGCACAGCGGAGTCTGAGTCCGGTCCCGTTTTACCATTTCCGTACGTAACCCTGAAAACGCGCAGGCGAAATCAACCAAACCTGGGACCGTTGGCCTAAAGGCAAGTGCCCTGACTAATATCTGACCTGACCATCTCTGTGGACAGGTGTGGTGTGCGATGGGAAAATAGAATTTAGGTTTTTGAAGTAAATAGTCCAAGTTAGCACAGAAGAATTGGTTTTTCTTTTGCGCTAAAGAAAAACCAATTGTTCGCAAAATATGTTTGTCCTTGAAAAATTCATCTCACCGAACCTTGGCCACAACAAAGCCTGCGGTAATTATTATTACTTCAGTAATGGAACGAACATTTTAAAACCTTATTTTCATAACGAAACAATTCTTCTTTCTATACAAGGTGCGCTGAAGGTCTAACGAAATAATAAAACCTATACATATAAAAGAAAGTTGTGTTAGTTACATTATTTATGATACAAGAACGGTTGAACTAATTTGGCTGAAAATTGGCGGAGAGATAGCTTAAGACTAGGAGACGGACAGAGTATAGTTTTTATCCTGTACTGTGAGACGCATCGCTATATAGAGGGTGTTATAGTTTGTATGAAATACTGAAGCGGGGCGACCATTAGTTTAGTATAAATACCAGCACGTTATAGTACTAAATAATTTTCTCCTTTATTAAAAAACTTTAATGAAAGGGGAAAATGCGTGTTATTATTCGGGTTGGTATATTATTACCTATATTTTAATTCTTCTTATTGGTATAACAACAATGAAAACAAGAAATTGAGCATCAGTGGCCCAGTGGTCAGGTACTTGAGCCTGCATTCGGTAGAATCTGGGAACGAGACCGGCTCTAGACGTGTACACGTCTAAAGCTGGGTCTTTCTTTCAGAGCCTATATATAAGAAATACCCAGCTCTAGATGCTATATAACCATTGTTAATAATGTATATTGGACAATTTTCTAACGTTTGCAGTGTCTGCTATTCTGGTATAAAATTAAGTAATACGTATTTCGTTTCATTTCCTAAGTAATGGTTCGCGCGTGTACTAGGCACTTCTAAGGCTTTACGTAAGTATGATTTGTGAAATAGTTTAATTAGTGAAAAAGATTCCTTTGGTACAAAAACATGCACTTCACGCTTTTCAACCCTAAAGCTAGATAGGCTGAAGTAATTGCTGGGGTTCACACAAAGTATGAGCGTTCCGTAGCGTACTATATAGGCTCTGAAAGAAACACCCAGCTCTAGACGTACCACACGTCTACAGCCGGTTTCGTTCCCAGATTCTACCGAATGCAGGCTCAAATACCTGACCACTGGGCCACTGATGCTCAATTTCTTTTTTTTTTTCAGAAACACTTTTCTCTGCTATTATATGCATGTATTATACATAATATAAACCTTCCTCAATATGCACTCTATCTATTAAAAAGAGAACCGCATCTATATACGTTGCGTAATTTTAAAGAGTCGTGTGGTTACAGTAAATCGAATGAATGTGTTACCATCCCAATCCAATTTTTCCCGTTGTGATCCTCGTCGGTGATCGTAACTCCAGAGGTCGGGCAGCAGCACTGTCTGTGAGTAAAACCACAGCCGATTATCAACCCGCCTGTTAAGTGTGGCGATTACTGGCATTGCCCCCTAATGCTGATTATGATGATGAAGGATACACAGCGGGAGGCGACTTTGTACTAAGTATTGATTCTGTAAAATAGAGAGATCAACGTCCTCTAAGGATATCATTCCACATAAAGAATAAAAACAGACCTAAAACTAGTGTTGTATAAATATCTGCCGATTGCAAAATTCTGTATTTAGATATGAAGTGGCACTTTGGTCTTTTGAATTTCTACGAATTCAATTAACGACTTTGTTACGTAGAAAATACCATTTCTGCACCGTGTCATGATCAATCAAACAAAGTTGCTTTCTTTCTGTCTGTCCCTATGTATGGATAGATCTCCAAAACTACACAACGGATTTTAATTGCGCTTTCTTTAGTCGAGTGGTTCTTGAGGAAGGTTTCATATAATTCATATAATAGCAGAGAAACATCGTAGGCCAGGCCAGCTAGTTATGAATAAAATATTGTTAACCACTTCTAAGAAGGCTGTGTAAAATGTAATATACACCTGGAGGTCTCCTTGACAGAATTTGTATAAAATTTAAACTCTGTCATTTGTGTTAAGTTTCAACAAGTTCTTAGTTGTTCGTTGAAAGTTCTGTCTCTCATTAAAAAGGTGCCCTAACAACTTCGCAAAATTACTTAAAAGTGGGACATCGTTTCTGTGAGCTTCGTACTTACCTCACTATGTATATTTCAGAGAAGTTATAAATTCGAGTCCGGCTACAGGACGTGTACCAATGGGACTCTTTTTCAGAGCCTATGTACGCAACGCAACGCTCGTACGGTGAAGGTCAACATCGTGATGAAACTAGCACACCACAAGATGTATGAACCCTATAACGGCCATAGGCTGACCCTCTGTCACGTTGGGTCAAATACGTTTTGTGAACCGTTTTGTATTTAATCGGCGTGAAGTGTGAAAAAAAAGTTATAACTTTTAATACTATTATTAAAATTTATAAAATGTATAACAATAAAAGTTATTTTGACATTACTACACTATTGGCTGAATTAATATACTCTTTATTGCACACTGTACATTACAAAATGTAAAACTAATAATGGTAAGATTGCAAATGGCGACCTTATCGCTCAGAGCAATTTCTTCCTGGTAACCTAATTCATATATGACGGAACTTAACATATAGTGTAATGGGTAGTGTGTGTCGCTATCCGGTCGAGCAACTATTAATAATTTGTTAACGAAGCATTAGCGGATTTGATTATTATGGGTATACTGTACCTATATGTATTATTGGAGGTAAATGTAATAGCAGTTAGTAATTCCATTTAATTTAAATATCCAGGTAGTTTAGAGCCTGAGAAAGGACATGTGCTATTTTTTATCCTTATCCTGTGGGACGCCTCACTAAATAGAGGGTGGTGTAGTTTGTATGAAATACTGAAAATACGGGAATGAAATCGCGGGGCCCTATTTAATACATCCCTAGATATTCGTGAACTAAGTCGTCCCTTGACAATTCATCCGAGCCCTTGTAAATCCTAGAGGCTTAGAAGGGTCTACGAGACCTATTCTACATTCAATTTAGGTTATCCTTCAGGATTATGGATTGTGTGTCATTTTTAAAATAAAAGTCCTATATTAATTCTTATAATATTACTAGCTGTCCCGGCAAACATTTGTTTTGCCATAATATGTTGCTTTCGTACCCCGTGTATTGGGAAAAAGACAACTGGTTGATGCATAAAAAAATAGATAGTAGCCGATTTTCAGACCTACTGAATACGCATATAAAATTTGATAAAAATCTAAGCTAAGCCATCGAATGTTGAGTATCCGTGAGCATATAACTAAGATGATATATTGCCTTTCTAGAACGTACTATAAAACTTTATTACTTTGTATCTGAAAAAAGGGCACATTAAATTTCCTCTGAAATAGAATTTTAAAGTTGGTTGAAATTTTAAATTCTAATACTATTTAGTAAATTACTTATTTAAAACAATTTCAATTACCATACATAAATGTTTGAAGCAGAACTGTGAGAATATTATAAAAGTCAACATTTTCTACAAAAGCATGCCAAGTTAATCTAATCTTGAGCGCTTTCTGTCATGCAATTTTCATATAAATGTCTTGCATAAAACGTGCTAAACTTTACCCGAGAATAAATATTTCCTCCGTTTTTCTTTGTTATGTGCTGTTTCTTGTAAAATCTAAATATATAAAAGGAAAAGCAGACTGGCTGACATATTTAGGCATTTTAAATTTGGAATAGACGTAGCTTAGGTACCGTAGGGGTGCACTAAGAAAAGAATTCCAGAAAACGGGAAATATCGAGGAAATACTTTTGTATGAAAAATCTAAACCGCTCAAGTTAGACGCTTGAAATTTGGGTTGCAGGTACTATTAAAATACGCGAATGAAATCGCGGGGCGTCAACTAGTATTATATACAGCCTAAACTTTTGACGTTAGATCAACGAAAGTGAGGTTTCCGAATGTTAGGTTAGAGAAAGAATTATTTTTCCTGTATTTTAAAGGCTATATTGCCGCTCTAATCTAGAAAGCCTTAAATGCTGTGATTAGTATAGATTAACATATTAATAGGGAACCCAATAAATGAAGTATAACACATCCTACTTACTAATTTTTTAAACGCGAAAGATTCGTCGGATGTTGTTATTATTTCGCGTAAAAACAACTGAACGATTTTCAATGAGAGTGAACAATAATCCAGAACACATAGGTAGGCTATATTTTATATAGATTTTCCCACGGGTACGGTATAAACTGTTGCTAACATCGCCGGGGCACAACTACTTCCTATTTGATAAGCGGCTGTAAAGATGATTTTTCTACATTCCGACTACATATGAATTGTAAACATTTAAATAGAAGATAAATATGGATCTTACCATAAAAAAGCTTACCTAATTTGTCTCTACGATATAAAGTAAAAAGCAATTTACGCACAAATAAAGCGGGCATCTACACCGAGCATAGCAGTTTACAGACTACGTTTTCACAAATTGACTCGACTTTGGCGTTAACGCAACGCAGCCGAAGCGAAATAAGTACTTAATCGTTTGATATTTTAATAGCAATGAGAGAACTTCCCTTCCCTTTACGGGATTATGTACCCAATCAAATTAATATGTAACTCTGTTAGTATGCACGTTACGTATGTACATAGGTAGGTATGTGTGTAACAATTTTCAGTGACTTGCTTTTCTGCGTAATAAACCTAAATTATACAAACTACCTACTAGTTCCGCTTACACCATTTGATCATTAGAGCAGGTTTCATTCCAGGAAAAGTTGTTTTTGTTTTCAACAGCATACAGGTATAGCTAGGTAGGCTGTATTGATGATGACTCACTCAATCATTACGATACCAAGAAAAGTAAAATATTGCACGAAAACCGCTGAATAGCGTTGGCAACACCAATATTTATCGATCTCATCCCGTAGTATATCAAAAAGTCTTAAAAACTCACCTTACACCATGCAGGATATACGCGAAGATGAATCTAACCTGTCCACCGAGTAGGAAATATTAACAACAACTGTTTGATGCGATGTGGAACGATGCGCGGCTGTGCTGCGCGCTACAGGCTGACAGCTTCAGAGGTTTCCCTCATGAATGGTCCTGAAGCAAGACTTCAGGCGCGGCGGGGCGGGCGGGGGCGCGGCGGTGCGGGCGGGGGCGGCCCGGACGCCGCAGGGGCGTGAAGACAGCTGGGGGGTTACATAACTCGATCGATATTACCCACCACTGAACGCTACCTTTCTTTCTTTACAAGTCAACCCTCAAAAGAGAAGGTACCTATTGAATGCTTCGAACGGTTTATTGCTGGAATTGTACGCCGAAATAAAGTTCATTTTGGCAGCGGTTGTCATGGGAATGATTCATATCTTTTGTGTATGCTGCATTATCTACGCCCACGTTGCAAATATAACAAACATATTTTTTAATATACCTACCTAGCAGTATAGATAGGTATTACTGACGCATTTTATTTTCAACGAAATGTTTATTCGAAGAAAATGCTCATTTAGGTAAACCTGTTAAACCAACCGGGCGACAGAATACGTTAAGAAAGTTGCCAGAGATTATTGGATTTTGTGACAAGAGGGTATTATGTTACATCGAACGAGGGCTCCTAGAGGGTCTACAAATAGCTTTTGTTGTAAAACACCTAACGAGAAAATCTGCTTAGGACGTAACGAGTGGGATATGTCATATACAAGTGCTGGGCTCCTGAAAAAATAATCAGAAGTAAATGCGGCTGGAGCGTAGTTTGTTTATCTAAATATATGAAAGGAGAAGCTGTCTGACTGACTGACAATGAATGCATAGCCCAAACGGTTAAACGTAGGAACTTGAAAATTGAGATTATGATATTAATATGAAATTAGAGGTATTTAGCTCAGGTACCGTAGAGGAGCACTGAGAAAAATAATCCCGATATTCCCACGGGAACGAGATTTATTATGTATATGGGCAAATCAATGTTTGCCGGGTCAGGTAGTTTTTAACCCCCGACGCAAAAAGAGGGGTGTTATAAGTTTGACGTGTCTGTCTGTCTGTCTGTGGCATTATAGCTACCGAACGAATGAACCGATTGCAATATAGTTTTTTTTTATTACAGGTGTTTTACGGGGAGTGTTCTTAGCTATGTTTGGTGGAAATCGGTTCACCCACTAAATAGTTATGGGGGTTGAAAAATTTTACTTGAGTAAATATGTCCAAGTGAGATATCAAATGAAAGAGCACGACACGAATATTTAGAATCTGTTTAAAAAAACAAATTTGGATACTTTGTTCAAAAGTTATGAGGATTGAAAGTGGGGAAAAAAGTCGACTTTATACAAATATGTTCAAGTGGGGTATCAAATGAAAAGGCACGACAGGAAAATTTAAAATTGGGGGTTTTTAAATTTTGCAATTTTACATTAAACATGTTTAGAACGAGACAAAATTAATGTTACTTGAGCGAGATCTTTGCTTGAATACAGCGTATAAGGTAGGTATAAAACTGGAGTACTAATATTTATCTTTCGGAGTTCGTAATTACATATGTAGAATTAACTACGGGCGCTTTTCGAACGGTCAGATAGTGAATATTATTTGCATATAGTATGACGGTTTCTCTATAAAAATAATAACCAAGCCTCTTAAAAAAGCGTCAGAAATAAATAGCCTCGGCAGTTAATATAAGGAGAGAAGACTGACGTGAAACGACCTGAGGCACTTTGGCACACATGGCGAATGAATATATATACGTATACCCTTGGATGAGCCACTGCCCTTAAAAAATAGTTACTTCAAACGAAGTCCGGGATCAAAGACAGCTTCAAAGGGGCCGATACGGCACAATGAATCCTATCAGCTTCAACAGATTCTTTCCTAACAGGAATCTTAGTTATTTCCAGACAATGAGAAGTTCTCTTTAAAAAAAAAAAGAGCGAGATCGAAGACCAACAATAGAAAACGGATAGTATTTAAACGTGCATCAAAAAAGTCTAACCTAACCTAACTAAAATAATAAACTGTACATCAAAATTCCTAACTTGCACACCTAATTGCCATTCTGATGATAACTTTGGCTTTTTAGGTGTGCAAGTTAGTAATTTTGATGTACAGTTTATTATTTTCCATAGAAAACTAACGTGCCTAGTTGCATCTCTTTTTTCCACTATCTTTGACAGATTGAATTTTTTAAACTCTTCATTGATTTGGTTCAATATTAGTTTTGAATGTTCAGGAATGATGAAATAACTGAATAATACTTTTTGCCTTCAATCGAAGTTTACATTAGTAGAGTTTTTGAAGAAACATACATTTCAAGAATTACATTTATTTGATTGGCTATGCAATCATAATTATTGCATTATTGCATCAGGCAGGATGGTGGTCAAACACTTGTTCATAATGATAAATATAAATTATATATATATATCTATACATATATATATAGTTTTCTTATTGTATAGACGACTGTGTAGGTAAGCCGGTGGCAAACTCAAACATTCGTAACTGCAAAACGTCAATTGAAAAAGTGGTCACTTTGTCATAAAAATAAAGTTAATTACTGGCATAAACATACTTTCTTTGGGTCGTCCGACCTTTCTGGTCGTATCCTACTATTTTTTAAATTCCTTAATCGGTGTTGATATAACTAGCATTAAACAATGGAGCAACCTTCCGACCAATTAGTCGGGAGATTAATTGGTTATGGCAAAGAATAGGATTCCGTTTTAAATGGAGTGTATTGAGTGGAATTCAAGTTCTTCTATATCGGATCGGGTGTATCCTTTATTCTATAGATCGCGCTTGTTGCTGAATCTTTATACATACAATAAGGTCCAATTTACTGCTTTAAATTTTGTTCAATTGATACTATGCGGAATTTACCCGACCCATACATTAATTTATTGGAAGGAGGAGGCAAATGTCTTCTGTTTTTAAGAACACACTCCACGCCTTTCAATACCAAAGCGGGGTAGGCAGAGGAACTTGCTAAGCAAGTGCCCACGGTTCACGAAGCGTATTTAACCCAACGTGACAGGGGATGAGCCCATAGCCGTAATAGAGTTCACAACCTTGTGGTGCGAGTTTCATCATCCTTCACCGTACTAGTGTTGCGTACATAGGCTCTGAGAAGGTGTCTCATTGGTACACGCCCAGTAGTCGGACTCGAATCCGCGACCTGCCGGTTGCAAGTCAAGTATTCGACCATCTGAACCAGAGAGTCTCAGACGTTCTTTACTTTATAAATATTATTGGATAAATCAAAATAATGAAGAGAAGACAATTTTTCTAATTTCAAATAACCGTCCAAAGACTCGCGCAATCCTAGAAGAGTAAATAAAGAAACTTTTCTAGAGTCCGAAGCAAACAACCCGCACACCACAAGGTGTGTGAACCCTATAACGGCCCCCTGTCACGTTGGGTTAAATACGCTCGGTAAACCGTGGGCATTTGCTTTTAGCAAGTGCCTCTGCCTACCCCGCTTTGGGATTAAAAGGCGTGTACGTGAACGAAGCAAACAAAATTTAATTATTCAAGTCGAAATCGTGAATCCCAATGCTGTCTGATTATCACAACCCGGCACTTTATGCTGAGAGGGTTGTCAGCAAATGCGGTCGGGGAAAAATCTGGGATTCAAATATTAGTGTGCTATCGAAAGCTCGGATAGGTGACCGCGCTTACTCCCACGTTCTTTCAACTCCCACGAGAATATAGGAACCTGCGTCGTTTTTCATATAAAATAAGGTCTTTTATAGGATTGAATTGTTTTTTTTATGTGAGTAATAGGTAGGTATTGTCAACACAGATCCTACCTGCTTGAACGAACTTCAAGAAAAAATCCTATAATACATTTACAGATGAATGTGTGCCTACGACGCTGAAGGGTGTTCATTTGGGTAACTACGTTGGTCTCTCGTGCGGAAGACGTTTCACAATAAATAGGTTCAAGATTCATTATTTTTGTTTATGATGTGAGTCCAATAGATGACAAAGTATGCCGTATTAAGATTCCCGTGGCGCGCTCGGAATCCAACGTCTACTACGCTTGATGAAATTTCTCGCTCGATCACTTTCTGAATGAGTTTGATATCGACGGTTCGTGCTCAATGACCCACCAGATCTGTATGCCTAATAGGTATACGACACGTTTTTGCTTAAGTACGTAGATCTTTCAATAAACGATCTTTCACGTGCTCTCGCGGCTTCAATCATTTTATGGGTAAGTTCGGAAGGCACCTGTAATACTGCGTGTAAAAGAACCCCGAGCAATGGTCTTAGAAACGTTGTTGGGTTCGTCAATATGAATAACTTATTTTGTTTACGGCATGTTTATGTTTTTTGTTATTACTATGTTGTAAGGAACATTATTTTCTCAAACATATGGCCACCTTAACCACACCGCATAGCCCAAGGTTAACTGGACGAGAATGCTTTGTAGCATTAAGTTCGCATTTGTACAACTTTAGTGCAATAAAGTATTAAATAAAATAAATAACATTTACATTTTTTATGGAGATGACATTTTATATGGATACGAAATATTTGTTTTTCATTTCCCCACATTGTAACCATAGTAAAAGTTATTAATATTGACGAACTCAACAACGTTTCTAAGACCATTGCTCGGGGTATTTTTATACTCTGTATACCTACTGGGAGATAAAGAAAATGGAGGGAAAGCTTTTTACTCAAGGGAGGATAATGACTGTAAAATAGTGATTTACCTTTTTTATGTGCGTTTTATGCATACAACTATACAATTAATTGGCGTTTCGAACATACTTGACTAACTGTCATTTAGTACTTACATCCTTCTCTGGTGTAGGTATGCGTCTATTAACTTGTCAACTTTTTGGGATTTTCCAGATTTTAGCTCCGACCAAGACAATTGGTGTCGTGGTGGAAAATTATTCTACCACCCTATTCCCTCCTGGTTACATCATCATCATCATCATCATGGTTACAAAAATGTGAAAATCGGTTGAGAGTCTTGCTGAATTTAAATTTAAAATACCAGAGGTCTCGTGTAGTAAAGTCGGAGTTCCGACCTACGAATATCGTCACAACCAATCATGTGGAACTCTAGCCTTCTGCTCATTCGACTAACATGTGTGTATTTTATTTTATTTTAATTTTTTATTTTAAAGTGTATCAATGGACTATATAAATAATATCCTGGCGGAAATTATAGACGTTGGGATATAGGTATATTCCTTAAACCCGGATGCAAAGACCTCAAAGACTATCCGGAACCTCAAAACTTCATACCGCGGTAGTTATTTATACTTCGGTAGTTTAGTTATTCAGAAAGGTATAGGATGGAATTTGTGCAGCGAATATAAGGAAGGTAATTTCCGTCAGAGTGAACCTGCTGAACGTAGTTTTGCTGCCAAGCATTTTTAACCTAACGAAAGAGGACCCTGGGCCCACTTCCACAAGGTCCTTTTTTATAATGATGATTTGTTTGTGACTATTGTTATGTTATGTACCTATATGTTCACATACCCATGTATACGACCTCTAAGAAAAAAATTCGGGGGGTAAACCAGGGTCCAAAAAAAAAGTGCGCAAACAACTGTTTTGTATTTATGTTACCCACACACGGCCTTCAAAATGGGCCTTTAGTTCCAAGGTTCCAAGGCAGGCTCATAGCCTGAATAAACCTAAATATCCATGTCTTCTAGACGGCTTCTACGATATGCGAAGAAAAGCAACTCGGCATAAGGGCTCTGTCGGGACTGTCGCCGGGACCGTTGGGTAAACCTGCCCAAGGTTGCTCTGGTTACAGTGCGACAAGGACATTTTGGCGCGTGGCTCAAAATAATAGCATCCAATTTAAGCCAATCGAGTCCTGTTTTGGTGGATAACGGCTCCATATTATCAAAACGCAGTTATAAAAAACGCACGTAAATAAACAAAGAAAGGGAGAATACAGGAGTGGCCAAAATTCTTATTGAATATTTGGCATTCACGTGCCAAAATATCTTTGTCGGACTTTACTCTTCATGCATTCGACAGGCGATCGATATTCAATCTTCAAAAATATCAAAAAAGACTTTTTCGTAAATAATCTACATAAAAAGTAAAAAAGGCGGTAAAAATAAAAAAGTAATTTTCACATAGAGGTATGCATTTAATTTCATTAATATTTACACATTTATTATTTCTTTGTACCTAAATACAACAGCGCATAATTGTTATTGACTAAAACGTCGCTATAAATTAATTACTTTTTAAAACTTTTAATCCTTAATACCTACAGTAGGTAGATAGGTAAATAAATGTAAGTATTTTTTTCTGATTACTATAATTCCACATTGAAGTCTCTAAATAAATTAAAATCTCCTTCCCAGCACAAGCCATCAATCTATTCTACAATAAAAATAAGTAAGGCGAAGTTACCTTTCAGAATTGGCGTCTTAACCCTTTCTGGGACACATTTCCCTGTCGATGTCATCATAACAATAGAAGTTCTACTGTTTCAAATGGAGAGACTGAGAGTGTCCACGAAAGTGTTAAGATACAGACTTGTAGGATTGTATCCAAAGAGACAGAAGGTTAGTTTTCCAGAGATAAATGTAACATGGCACAAATTATGACTTTAAAATAAGTAATACAATAACTATAAGACTTATCAGTATTGACACATACAAACTACTATCTTATGATTAATACTTAACACTTGGTAGAATAGAAAATATCTCAAAGCAA
>SJJU01005530.1:0-25424 GCA_012932125.1 Conopomorpha cramerella | reverse complement strand
TTAAAACAAAAGTAATCGTCCCCGGTTCGAATTAATTTCTTTTACTGGCCAGAAGAACCGGGAAGAAACTGGCATCTTTTCTAATCGCCAAGGTTTACTGCTAAGTATACTTAACATAAATATGACTTAATACTAATTAACAAATGCTTGATGAATAGAATAGAGAATTAGAATAGAGGCAGACATGCTGACCACTTCACCAACGCGCCCGTCAAAGCACATTGGCGTATTGAATCCAAGAGATCTTATAGCACCGTTGTCCCACCCGTTCGTATATAGTTTGACCTTATAATTCCCACGGGAACTGGACACAATCGCGGGTGTAACCGCGGAGAAGTCCAACGAATACTGCATTAAACACAACGTTTATTTACAGTCATGGGTGTCGTGTTCATGATTTTGTATTCCGATATGTTTGCACCTCGAAAGACAATCTTGACTCCACAGGACACATATTTATAGGTCTCAGCGTTCGTAGCATTGTGTTCCTAATACTAGACCAGGTTAAAATGGTTCTGTAAAGGTAAATTAGCCCGACAACTGCAGGAGCAACGGACCACGATTGTCTTACACTTTTGGAATACGAAAGAGGCAAAAAGTTTATTAATAGTTGTTTTAAACACGTTCCGATGAATATTTAAGCCTATTATATACGTGAATGTATTGTATTAGGAAATCGGTATAACAATATTATATAAGACTGTCGGACGCCCCGCGGTTTTAATCGCGCAGCTCCAGTATTTACTATTAAAAAATACACACATCAAATTTGTCTAGGGATCAAGTACATTTTAGAAGATTGCAATCAAGAATATAATATTCTACAAAAACTGAATTCATTCATAATTTATTAAAAATGTGGTGATAAGTCATTGATACAGGCATGGGGAATTAGATAGGAGACCAATCCAGAAGATTAGATTTGATTTATATAAATTAGATTTTTTAGAGCTAAAAATGTTCTTGATCCCTAGACACTTTTGATGTGTGTTAGTACACTCCAATACTCCAAAATTAACGTTTTTCTCATATCTTCTTGCCTCCCTTTTTTACCTTCCCTTACGAAAAATCAGAATTTTGAAAAATCCTTTCTTATCTCAAGTAAACATCATAAAAAGAAAGCCTGTACAAAATTTCAGCATTCATCCTATAGGCTGTAGGCTCATGAGTACAATTTTCTGTGAAAAAAAAAAGAACAAAAATGCTGATTTATCAATATTCTTATACATTCTGACAGTTTACTAATAAACAAAGCTTACAGCCGTTTTAAAAAGCCGGAAGTATAACGTTGAGACAGTCCTAAATGCTTATAAAAAAAGCTTTTTTTCAAAAAGGAGGTCGCATCGAAAAGTCCGTAAACAACCTCCGTAGACTTTCCAAATTACCAGAAAAAAAATACCTGTCTGACATTCCATCCCATCCTTGAGCTCGTAACTTACAGAACGCAAAGAAAACAGTTCTAGTAATTAACATGGCGGTTCAAATTGATGCACTCTACGTTACGTAACAATAGAGGGTACTTTGACAATACAGAGGTATACAGAACCAATAATCCCTGACCCTGAAGTAAAGGTAAAGTTTTTAATGAGTAGGTTCAGGTGAAAGTGGTTGTGTGTAGGAGAAATGTGTTGTATAATACAGTTATCGGGTGCATAGCGGTGACGGAAGGTCGAGTTTTCATTCATGAGTATGTTATTCGATGGGTTTCGTTCGTCATTGAACAATGACCAGGAAAGGTTTTTTGAATGAAATTATTTCAAAGATTTGTCTAGGAACTTTAGTTTTAGAAGGTAACTTTGGAGACCTGATCTGATGACCTGATGTTAGAATAAGACAGGCTAGATTTTACCTAGGAAAGATTAAGGTCTAGGTTGATAGTTTGTGACAAAATGTACCCTAGGCATTTCAACATACCGCTCATAAAAATATTTAAGAAAACCACATAACACTTAGTTTGAGGACAGTGTAGGACGCCGATTACTTTAAGCTTAAAAAATATATTTTCAAGACTGTGCTTTTACATGACATTTTTTATAGTACATATTTACATGGAATTCAAATTATATTTTCTTAGCTCCGGATAGATAAATAAATAAATCTGCCTGATGTTAAGCAGTGATGTGGTCTACGATGGAGCACACTTGTTCATTAGGTACCTATTGTACCCGCGACTTGAAAACCTTCAGACTGCACTGATATACGATTATAGTAGATACTAGCGGAAGTCCCGCGATTTTATCCGCATACTTTTAGTTTATATGCCAAATTGTTTTAGCTTCATATTCATAACATTTGTGTATATAATTAAGTCACTCCATTTTACTTAGACACTTAATTAACCCGTGGGAGTGCTGAGCTATTTGCAAATAACAGCTTAGTTTGGTATCAAACAGAAAATTAACCGTTGTTTACAATTGACTTTCTAGTGCAAATAATTCACCACAATTATTCCGTAAGCGGCATATACGATTTGAAGCCCTTTCAAAATGTACTGGTAAAGGCTAATTTCCACGAAACGGTTTTCCGCCGGTGGAGCCAAGTCCGGCAGTCAAACCGGGACCGCTTCCGCTCGTTAGTAGTGTATACAAATACTACACATGATGCCGGCGCTATCGCCGTTTATGGGCCCATATTCTAAATCAATAAGTTTAAAGAAAACTGAACCCACTTCAATTAGTAAACTAAAAACGTTTTTTAATGGATAGTGGGGTGATGAGAATCAAATTTAAATCTAATTTAACGTAAAGCACAAGAAATATTAAAGAAATGCCGATAAATTCGGAATCGTATCCTTTTTTTTTTAAGTTGGTTAAAGATGCTCATGCTTGAGGCGCATTTTGTCTCTTTTTGGCACTTGCCATTAAAGTCGGACAAAGCATACAATTTACCAGTCCCTGCTTGGTTCACGTTTTACAGTACAAGCCATAGCGTCCCATGCGACACGAAAGCCCGTTCTTCATCATCAGCCCATACCTGTCCACTGCTGGACATAGGCCTTTCCAATTGCACGCCACTGTGATCTGTTTTCGGCTTCTCGCATCCAGCTTCTGCCAGCCATCGTGCGTATATCATCAGTCCACCTAGCCTGAGAGCGTTCTACACTCCGTTTGCCCGAAGCCCGTTCTTAACTCCGGCGAAAGACCGTCTCGTGGGCATGAGCCTTAAGAAATTATCATAATTAAACACGCGATGCGAAATGCCCGAGATTCGTTTGGTCTCACCATTTCTGTTGTGGTCAAGTGAGAGGTTCTTGTTTTGATTTTGTGGGAAATTCACTCTCTATGTCGATTGTGTTGGGAAATGTTGATGTTTCGTGGGTTTATGATTGATTACTGTAATTTTAATGAGATACGTTGTTCTGTTATATTTAATTAGTGATAAAATATGACCGATGAGGGATTTAAGAGGTTGAATTGATACCAACATCTTTCATGTCAGTATGGCAACCAATATTGTGACATCAAAAAATACAATTAGACTATGAATTAATATCTAAAAAACGTTGTGTTAAAAATAACATTTTACGCATTATAATCCCAAAACGAGGCAGGCAACGTTGTACAGATGAACAATTCCGCTGATTTTTGGAACGGCTAAGTAAGCGGATAACACTTACTGACGGTGCACGGTGATGGAAAACATCATGAGGCAATCCTGAAGATGAAAAATAAACCCGCAAATCTTATAAGGGTGCAGTGGCCCACTCAGCTTTCAGATTTCTTTACGAATAACTACATAGCTGAACCCCGGCAACCCGGTCGTGTTATCCTGTACCCTTGGGAATATCGGGATAAATTATAGCCCATTATAAATTCCGATGTATAAGTTTACATTACAGAATATTACAAGATAATTTCTGTAAAACCCATCCAGTAATCTTTGCGTGACGAATTAACACATTTAAATATAAATTATACCATGTGGCGAAGGCGAATAGACTACATGTGTTTTCCCGTCTTAGGGATCGTAAGAGGCGACCTCTCCAGAGGACTGGCAGCAACGCTCTCTGTGAGTTAAACCACAACACCACTGCGATCGCCAACCCGCCTGCCAAGCGTGGCGATTATTGGCATTTCCCCCCAATTGATCGTGGAAATAATTGGGAGACGCCGTCGTCATGTGGCTGATGATGATGGAATATAAATTTATCAAAACATCCAGCCATGCATAGGAACTTTCGCATTTATAATGGTAGTTGGCGTTACGAAATATATGATGATTATTATGTATTATTATCTGTGACTGTCTCTATGAAATACTCAATCAAATTGTTTTTATATTATTTCCAAATGGCCAGTACTTCAAAACCACAGCTTAATCAAAAAGGTTGTAGCAAAAAGTAGGTGGAATTACATCACAAAGAACAATATTAATCTAATATTAAAAACAGAAGTCGTTACTTTTTCCATGTCGAATTGATACAGAAGGGCCCGTGCCATAATGACCATACGTTTCGTTACGATATAATGACAGATTGCGTAAGATATAATAATATCGTATAATATTGTGGTTTTTGTTATGAAGTGAAATTAAGCTGATGAATTAACGAGACTGTATTTGCATTACATAACTTAATTTGTGGTGACAAAGCGGCGCCGGCGATTGTCTTTATTTTTTTTTTGTGCACTACAAAAAGGTTGTACGTTTCAATTTCTTTTGCGGTTGGTATGAGAATGAGATAGCACAAAATTCAAGCCAAAAGTTTTTAAAAGCCGTTTAGTGTGCAGGTGTAGTTTTTTCTCGCGCTGTCTCCCAGATGAGTGGCAGAGAACGGGGGACCGGGACAGGTTCCTCGAATCTGAGGCGAGTCCTGCAGGACGTAGTGGTGCGAGGGTGACATCGGCACGTTCTTAGGAGATCCTGGAGTCACCCGACACGCACCGCCAAAGACCACCGGAGGGGTTTTAGTTTGTGATAGTCCGATATAACCCAGTCTCTCGCCTGGGCTGGGCATCCATAAAGGATTCACACACTTCACGCCTTTTTTAATCCCAAAGCGGGGTAGGCAGAGGCACGGTGCCCACGGTTCCCCAAGCTTATGGAGTGCGGGTTTCATCACGATGTTGTCCTTCACCGTACGAGCGTTTCGTAAAGGATTCACTCATAAAAAAAGTGTTCCGTGTGGTTTGACTCGCGTTTTTTTGGAAATTTTGGAATATAACATAGCCTATATTACTCAGGGATAATGTAGCATTCTAATAATGAAAATTATCGTAATCCGTTCAGTAGTTTTTGTGTGTGACGACAGCGCTGAATAGAGGGTCATGGAGAGATATCTGCAAGGCTATGTACCCCACCGGGTATGCTAGGACCTAAGTTAGTAAGTAAGTTTTTGTGTTTATTCGTTACAAACATCCATACATACAATTCTTTCCTCGTTACAATATTAGTATAGATTTTACAATAGGACAACCAGGAGAACGGCAAAACGTCATCCACACCAGATGGATTTACCATTTACGCGAACCAAACGGTTTGCGTCTACTTTCATAGTGCGAACCGCCAGGATGTGAATGACTTGCCGGAGTCTGTGTTTCCTGCGCAGTACAGTCTGAAGGTCTTCAAGTCGCTGGTGAGTAGGTACCTAATGAACAAGTTTGCTCCATCGTAGACCACATCGCTACTTAACATCAGTCAGGATGGTGGTCGAACGCTTGTTCTTAATGATAAAAAAAATAGTTTTATAGGTTTGCGAAGATAAATGTATGGATGTAACAAATTTATGGCTTATTTGTACGCACATAATGAGCTGTCAAGAAATCACAAGACCTCATTTTGCCGTGACAATTAAGTCATTACAGCCATTGTGCTCGTGTCCATTGTTCTGACAGTATGTTAAGAGGCATCTGTTAGAAGGATTCTGATGTCCAGACGTAGAAGTGCTAATGGCTCTATATATGTACTTAATATGTATGTATGTACGAGTATGTATCGGGGAAAACGAGTTCTCGAGTGGAGACCGCGTCTCGGCAAACGGAGTGTAGGACGCCCTCAGGCAAGGTGGACTGATGATATACGCAAGATGGCTGGCAGAAGCTGGATGCGAGAAGCCGAAAACAGATCACAGTGGCGTGCAATTCGAGAGGCCTATGTCCAGCAGTGGACAGGTATGGGCTGATGATGATGATGTGACGAGTATGTACCTACAGCCCCCCTAGCACAGCGCTCCAAGAAATAAGTGACAAGACATATAACGCGCCGCGATTTGCTGAAACTAGCTGAATCGCACAAAGCGTGACATAACAGCCAATCAGAGCGCGTATTTGTTCTATGTCAAGTCTTTCTTGACGTGCGTGCTACGCCTGCAGATTGTTATAAAAAAAACGATTTAAGAGAAGTCTGCTATTTGTGTAGACCATACTTAGTGCCTTTCAGTTGATGTAAATGCTGCGAAACGAAAAAAATATCTCGGACAAAAATCACCATCAGCTGATCGAGTTTAATAAACGGTATTTCCAAATTATCCTGTATATTTGTGAACAGAGCAACATTCACCATTGTAAAACACGTCGCTGCTTAACATCAGGCAGGATGGGTGGTCAAACGCTTGGAAATAGTGGTTTAAAAAACACAATATCTTAGTTCTTACTAATATTATAAATGGGAAAGTGAGTTTATTTGTTCTGCTTTCACGCCGTAACTACTGAACCGATTGCTTTGCAATTCAGACGTATAGTTAGAAGTCCGGTTTTAATAATAGGGTACTTTTTAACCCGGAAAAAATTGATATTCCCGAGGGAAAACAAAAATATTCCTTTATACCGCAATATAACCGAAGTCCACGCGGGCGAAGCCGTGGTCGGAAAGCTAGTAATATGCTATATCAGAAGCTCTTGTGTTAAAACTATATTATTATCCGGCGTGTATACATTATTACATTGATGGATAATTGTATTACAACAAACATACGTATAGAATTACGCCTGTTTCAAAGAGGCGTAGGATGCAGAGACAATAGATTTTCACTTGCTACTATTCTAGTATGTCATAGTATCTTGTCACATTCATAATCATTTATCTCTTAAACACATTGAAGGACATGAAAATAGACACAATAGATTTTTATTGTTACGACGGCTAATAGTCGTTCACTGTCAGCCAGTGTGTTAAAAATGGTCGATTTTTGGCGTTTATAACACGATCCTTCTGTAGAAGCTTCATTGATTTGTTTTTGGGATATTACTATTACCGATTCATTTTTATAATAGATGTACCTATAGATATAAAGTTATGTTGTTGGGATTCTAAACACTCCACAGGTGAGAGGGCCTTGACAACATCGCGCCACGACTTCCTGTCTTTAAAAACACTCCTAGCGTTATGATGGTATGATGAATGGAAAAGTTTAATCATAATCATTTATTTGCGTTCATGTGTTACAAATATGGTCTTAAAAATTCTGAAGTATCATCACGAAACCCTGTAAGGGCACAGCAACATGTACTTAACTTAGTTACATTTGGTAGAAATGAATAACAATTTATTCTAAAACAAATTATCACATGTTTATAATTAGTTTTTTTTATAAACCAAGAAGTTTGAATACCTACCAAACTATTCGTATTTAGAAATGAGTATTGACACACTATGTCAAATTCACAAGCGTCAAAAGTGGGATGGTCAAACAATTTCCAAGTCGTACGATAACGGGACACCAAGCGGTCGGAGAAGCGGAGTTAGCGCGACAGGCCGAGTTTTTTTTTTTAATTTTACGCCTCAAAAACAAATAAATGTGCCATAGACACACCTCTTCGCGCCATTTCTTAGGTAAAGGTCTGTGACAGTTATATTTTCTCTATAATTTTTAAGAAAAAAATAAGGCTTCTACTAGTAAATATTAAGTTTTGTAATGAATTATCGGAACTGAACCAAATTTAAATGTCATCAATAGGGAAGTACCAGCTTCCGAGCAAAAAAAGGACCATCCAAGTTTATGCAGTCAAAACTTGTGAGGTAACAATAATTAAAAAAACGACTTGAATACCTCCTCCTTTTTTTTGAAGTCGGATGAAAAAGTAGGTCGTCGAACGTTTTTCAGTCAGTGCAAAAATGTCATTTCACATTGTAAGCATCTAGGTTTCCAATACGAGCGAGTGAATTAACTTCAGTTTAAAAAAAACTGTCCCGTAGAAAGTAATGGATATCTCTTTGTTAATTTTCGTGTTAACGTTCATTCTCTCTTCGCCGTGCATATGACAGTGACGATAAATAACTCTTTTGTTATCGAATAGAGTGTTGTATTGGTCTAGATAGTTTGCTGATTTCACTGCGGCGATATGGCGCGAGTTCACCACAATTATGACAACAATACCCCGGCACAATGAGCCGCGCGGTGCAGTGACGCTGTCAAAAATCCAGGCCATCGGGTTATTAGCCGTCTTGTTCCCAGGAGAGCAAGAGATGAAAGTTTTAACTAGCTAACAAAAGTCGCTTGAATCGTTTCAATATTTTTTCGTTGGCATAAAATAAAAACGCGGAAGTGTGATAGATGAAACCGTAAGAATCGTAAAGGTATAAATATGTCAAAATGTTCCGAAAATTGCGGATTCAAAGTGGAGTTGAAATGACTTGGCATTCCCTCGTTTTTTTATATTTTGTGGCATATTAGATAGGGACAAATATGGGCTGATGATGATGATGATGATATTAGGTGGGGCATATTATAATTTCATAAACCCGTTCTTTTGGAATCCAGTATTGTAAGCTCCTAAAGGCACTTGGTAGGTTTTCTATTTTGTTCATCTTTCTTTTAAAAGCAAAATAATACCGTTTGAGAGATTTTAGTGGACAACATCGTTCAATGATTTCAAATCATTGATTGAGTTTGAGTCTAGCGTCTTACCCAGGTGCCCAACACGCTTTTGAATTGGTAGTTATACACACATACACACATACTGTGTGCAAAAAGATTGCGAGTTGTTGGGCTCGTCAATATGAACAACTTTTACTATGGCGACAATGTGGGGAATAGAAAAAAAAATTCGGCTATACAAAATATCGTCTGCCGAGGCAGAAAATTGTCTATTTTGTATGGAGACGATTTCCCGCATTGTCGCGATAATAAAAGTAATATTTTCTAAGACTATTGCTCGGGGTCCTTTTACACACAGTATAACGTCATTGTCATTTCCTAGAGGAGTAATCAGAGCTTATGGACATAGGGTACTCAGTACGCCGGCCTCCTTAAGGACCCTGTCCTTCTATGTAGACCCCTTTCCACGAGGTCTTTTACCACATTCTTGACGATATGTTTCGGTTTCTGCATTCGTCCATCGTCTCTATTTTCCCGAACCACTATCTGTGTCACTACATCTTCTTGCACAGCTATGAAATATAAGTACTTAGATTTACTTAATTACAAAGATACCCACATATAACTGTGATAGGAAGGAAGTATATGCACCTGGCATGAAAACTTCTACACAATAAAAGTACCTATGAGGCATAATATGCCCATTATATTACGGAGGTACCTAACCTAACATATGCCAATATAAATTGATCTACGCTCGGCAACAAAGTACACGCATTACTAGTTCAATTTAGAATATTTGTACGCGACAGGAACTAAGGATTCCCACGCATTCTCTACATTGTGACTTAGACAATAGACATTTGTCTATTTGTATAAAATTATCGCTAAAATTCTGATGACAATATGCAATTTCTAGTGTTTGTTCAACCCACAGTGCTGCGGTCAGGTGGGCTGCATATAAGAGTATGCACGCAAGAGCGTGTTTTACATTTATTGGCAATCGGAAAGGTTGCCGCTTCAGTGTAAAACTTCAAAATTTGAAGGATATATTTTTCAGATGTTTTCCTTATTCTATACTGCCAGCGTCACGGGCAACCGTGGCAATATGCTTTGTCGGCATCTCTTTTTTGCTGACAGACACAGGAACGATATCTATCTAGGAATGCTACATTTAACATGCATTGTATGTGTAATCTATTGTACTGATTTTTTTAGCAAAAATAAATTAATGTCTATGTCTATTCTTGTTATTGTGATGTTTTCACTGGCCAAACAAGCTGAAGAAAATATGGTTGACTCATATACATTTACGCCGGTTATCCAGCATTTCACAAAAAATCTGAGCATATCACTAGACTAATGTCAAACACGATTTCTTGTCATTGTTTGGTCTGCAGAAACGTATACTTAACCCTTTACCAGACAGAGGGCATATAGAGATCCCACCTAATTTTGAACCTTAGTCCATTGAAATACAGTCTAAAATCATGAATTTCATACAAGTCTTCTGCCTGTTAAAGGGTTAAAGTACGTTTTCACTATTTTTAATCAGTATTTCATTATTTTCGAGATGGATACAAATTGTCTTGAAAAATCTATTTGTCATATAATTAAGCAGGTTGCTAGGCAACGGAAACTAAACTCGCAGAGTTCACTCAAGTGTCGACGTTAAAATTGCTGTGAATTTACAACAAAAAAGTTTCTGTTTTATGTGTGTCGAATTTGTGCTTGCCAGAGAAAATAAATGTATTGTATTGTCTTGTCTAAAATGTACTTACTAATATTATAAATGCGAAATTAACTCTGTCTTTCAAAACTACTGAACCGATTTAAATGAAATTTGGTATACAGATGGTTCAGAGAAGGAAAGGACACAGGCTACTTTTTATCCCTGTCCTATTTGACATGTCACTAAATAGAGAGTGTTATAAGTTTGAATTATGAAATACTGAAAAACTATTCTACACTAGTATTAAATAAATAAATAAATATTCCACAGTAGAGACCGCGAAAGTGAATTACGCAACAGAATAATGACAGACGGCAAAGTAAGGCGGACATTTGCATCAATTTAGCATATAATGCACGGGTACGAGTTTATTTGTTAAGTGCTCTATAAATGTATACATTATTCAGATAATGTCACTTCGAACTGAGCCTGTGCTAAATTCCCATTGAAATTAGGTAGTTGAGTAACCGACATACACTCCTACTCAGTTTCGGTTTTGCACAATACATAAACTCACTTCTGTTGTTCCTAGAGGGATGAATAGGACATATTTTACTATGAAACCCGCACAACAAGGTGTGTGAATCCTATAACGGCGATGGTCTCACCCCCTGTCACGTTGGGTTAAATACGCATTTGTTTAAGCAAGTGCCTCTGCCTACCCCGCTTTGGGATTAAAAGGCGTGAAGTGTATTTTTTTATTTTTTTATATTGGTGTTGTTTTTCGCATTGTAGATTTTGTTATTATTTTAAATGTATCGAGATGTTATTATTATTATGTGGAATGCTAATTGGTGGAATACTAATAATTATAATAAATATCTAAGACAAAGGTTTCGAGCCACAAGCTGAAAGATCGTTGTCGAATATTAATGTGTAAAAGGACCCCGAGCAATAGTCTTAGAAACGTTTGTTGGTCTCGTTAATATGAACAACGTTAACCCTATGGCGACAATGCGAGGAAATGAAAAGCAAAATTTCCACCTCCATACAACATTGTCGCTACAGTAAAAGTGGTTCATATTGACGAGGCCAACAACGTTTCTAAGACCATTGCTCGGGGTCCTTTTACATGCTTTATAATAATTGCCGGGTTTTCACTTGCCTTTAGAAGGACTATTATAAAACAAAGTTTAAAAGTGTTCTGAGTCAATGCTAACATAACATACTTTTATTGTCTTTGGAGACTTGAACCAACAACCTATCTAGATCATACCATAAACAACTAGCCATTTTTACACACTTACCTACATTACGTACACAATTATTTTAAAGAAAAAAAACCAACTTCAACCAGTATTAGTCGCGTCATCGTATTTTTAAAGATCCCCTCATGGGACCAACATTAAAATATCTTCTTTCCAACAAAAAAAAAACAATCATCAAAATCTATTCATAAACAACAAAGTTATCCGCGAACAAACATAAAAAGGCATATACGCGGTCGAATTAAGAAAAAACTCCTTTTTCAAGTCGGTTAAAGACAACATTAAGCAAAAGTGCGTTAAATGAAACGCCAGATTATTTAGTGGCAATACGCAGGTTAATCGTGTGAACTAAACGGCAGAGTTGGTCATGGCCTGATGTTCATTTGACGGTTTCTCATGTGTGCAGCTTCTGAAACTGGGTCATTCGGGTATACTCGCAGATTAGTGTTTTTTTTTTTTGTTTTTTTTTTTCAAACGGTTCGTTGACTTGTCACGGAGGAGGTTGCACCGGTGTGGAGGTTTATTGGCGAATTAAAAAAAATATGATCTCTGCAGTGTGGAGTGAAACCTTTCATAATGTCTCCTAGATCTAGTCTTAAATATACTCAGAGGCACAATTAACCGCCCACTCGTCTAAAGTGGCAAGTGAAACTTTGTCTATAATAACTAAATGCTTATGGTGTTGAATGACAATTTGTTAAGTGAGTAGTTTATGATAGATTGAAACATTTTATGACCTTTTTTTTAAGATACCCTCAAGTGAAAAAAATCATGCAATAATGAATTTATGAAGTTACATCGGAAAATGTCAGTGGGCGGTTAATTGTGCCTCTGAGTGTATATCATACTTTTTATAACCTAACAAAGTTTGACAGTACTGACAGTTCTCCGCCCGGAAATCCGTCAGAAAAATGTCAAAGAAAATTCCCCATTGAAGCAAAGAAATATCACCATTTGAAGTTGTGAAAACATAGCGCGAAATAATAGAAAGAAAAGTGAAATGTCAAATGAATTCTGAAACAATTACTTACTTAAAATAATGTTACCGATGCAGTAATGAGCTAGGTGGTTGCTTGCATGATCTGAGGGTTTCAGTTGCAAAATCCACAGGGGCACCCATTTATTTTATTTAGTGTTAATATAATTTAGTGTCTCTTGAGCTGTTCACCACTCAGGGACGTATCCGACCATCAACATTTCGACTATGAACTGGCAATAAGTCCTATCTAAACCGTCAGTGTGATACGAGTTTGATTAGTATTACTATGTCACATAGTACTTTTTGTTTTAAAAATTGCATGAACTTTTAAGATCAGATAGGACCTGTTGCTAGTTCAAAGTCGATTTGTTAAATTAATATTAATATTAAGTCATATTTATGTTAAGTATACTAAGATGGAAGCCCTGACGATTTGAAATGTTGCTTCCCGGTTCTTCTGGCCAGTAAAAGAAATTAATTCGAACCGGGAACGTTTACTTTTGTTTTTAAAATGATAAATAACTTTCATCAAGCTTTGCTTTATACTACTCTTTTTCTGTATGTAATAGCACTTATAACGATGAAAAAATAAATTTATTGATTTGATTTTGATTAATCCACATTGTACGTACTTACAGTTTCTTAATTCTTTAATCGAAGGCTGTACTTATAATCGTGCTAAAAGTTATCTCAAAGGCATCATATTTCCAAAGTTTCTGTAAAGCTCATTAGTGATAATGCGCGTGAGTTAGCGTAGCTGTAATTATGTATTTAACATAACCAAAGAACACGTACATTGACACCCAACGCGTGACATGTGTGGTGTAACGAAATAATAAAGCAACTGCATTAGCCGTAGATAGACACACGATCAATTGAATTCATTTCGATATCATGACTCTGTTAAGGTGGCTTGCCACTGAGCTGTTTGACTCTGTTATATTTTATATATTAATAGTGGACCCGACAGACGTTGTTCTGTCTTAACTATTAATATTAATATAAAATAAGTATAACCTCCAGGGTGGCCTGTGTCCAGCAGTGGATGTCCCTTTTGTTTATTTTCTCTACGTACAAACCTTCTCTGGACTTCCATGAATAATTCAAGACACTTCCATGAATAATTCAAGACAAAAAAAAATGTATATTTCACCTTACCGATAGCTGGCGGTTCCTTGCATACATTTTTGACAAAGCGAAAGTAGCAAACTGTCAAATATGAAAGCAACTGCCAGTTGTCGACAAGTCAAGTTTTATTGCAAAGAACCGGCTATATTTTTCATGTTTTCTATCGAATCTGTGCTTCGGACGGCACGCGAAGTTGTGTAATTCCAGACACTGTCTCGACAGTAGTCGTTAAACCGAATTATAGTCCTTCGGGAGCCTTGAAAACATCTCACAGTGGATCTGACCATTTGCTACACACCGGTTTTCATGTACACGGTTCGCCGTAGATGTACGGGATGCGGACTGCCGTCGCTCATGTAATAGTCATTCGAAATGCATATAAATAAAAAGTACCTTGGACCCTCTCGCGCAAGGTGGATGGTTAACTGCGATTGACGCTAGGAATTAGTCTTCTAGAGAAGTAGTATTTGACTTAACACGTTCGCGGACAGAAAAGGCATAGCATTCGAATTTTGTATTCGTGACTGGACACGACTCGTACGGAAAATATCATTTTTAAGCAGAAGGTGCATAGCATCCACTTTTGCCTAGTATCATAAGGTGAAGGGCGTTTGACTGACCAATTATGAATGATTTACAATTTGGTAACGTCCAAAACAATAGAAAAAATTAAGAATTGTAAAAGAGATAGATAATTATACTTTTCGGTGCTCCGTCTAACTGGACGCGAGCGCGATAGCCGTTGCGTCGCTCGTACAAATTGTTACAAAAAATATGTGTCCAGAAGGGGTGACTAAGGGTCCGCGAACGTGTTAATCGGATTCAACACAAATCGTATCACAATGACGTCCACTGCTGTGACATAGGCCACCCCAAAGACGCGCCACAACGATCGGTCTCGTGTCTTCTTCCGCCAATGTCTTAGGTAACCATAGCGTAGATCACCTCTTTTTTTTTAAACACTGTGCACAAGGCTTTGACCACCATTCTGGCTGATGTTAAGCAGCCATGCGGTCCTACCTTGTTGAAGGTCTGTCCTGTCATAATGACAAGCCACCTTAAATACGTTATCGTGACGGCCTTTCTATGTTATATACAATAATGCATTGAACTTGATCTTCAAGGTCGCCGTTTAGAAATAGTTATATTAGAGGTACTTATATACCTACAATGTAAACTCATAACATAAGTAGATAAATGGTATTTACTAGGGTATTTAGATATATCATTGGCATTGATAAATTTACGGTGACTTGAATTACATATACTGAGGTCGAATATTTGTTTATGATATACCTATGTAGTTAAATTTGAATTTATCTTGTGGTAAATCAAATTCAGTTCCGTGTGGCGGCGAATATAATACATGTGTCACCAACCCAGCGCAACTTTTCCCGTCGTAGGGGTCGTAATGGGCCATCCAGGGAACTCTCCAGAGGTCGGGCAGCAGTGGTCTCTGTGAGTTAAACCACAACATCACTGCGATCGCCAACCTGCCTGTCTAGCGTGGCGATTATTGGCATTGAATAATGATGATGGACATCACTGGGAGAGACCCTAGTCCTGCAGTGGACATCAGGTGGCTGATAATGATGATCGTAACGAAAACAAGAAAAGGAAAATTGCCGTAGAAAATATTTTTTATTCAAATACAAAAGCGTACCTAGTTATTTTCGCCTGCTCATTCTGTATCGCAGGAATTCCGTTAGTGGTACCAAGTTTATTTTTTTTTTTTTTGCATCTTGTACCAGCACTGTTGGCTGTAGGTTCTTTTTCTATACCCACGTTCCTTTTGTACGAAGACCTTTTTCTAATTAGATATAAGTTGTCACTGTTGCGTTTTCTTTTATTCTATTGTGTTCGTTTTTTCGGTTTTTCTAATATAATGAATAGACTTTTCGATACAATTATACATCTCATCTTTAATTTCGGTTGTGGACCTGTGACCCTAACAAGCACATTTATAAATTCTCAAAGCGGTGTAGTAGTGAATTCTATGTTTTTTTAAGTCTACGTTTAAAAAAAAACAAACACGAGTTACATATTAACCCTACTCATGTTGTAACGTCGTATCTAACGATTTCTAATACTAGACACCTGCGAAAACCAAAACAAAACGTGATAAAAACATCAACGTTTGTATTGCAAAATAAAGAATAAGTACAGTCAGTATGAAAAGTGAAAAGTAGACATGGTGAAAAACGGAAGTAATTTTGAAACAAGTAAATTATCATAATACAACAGTTTTTTTTTTCAACATTACTCTTACCAAATATTTTTATATAATTTATTACCCAATTTATTACAAATATAAGTTATTACCTTTAATGATTGGACATTTAAACTTTAAGCTGGAGAAATGAGAATCATTTAAAATTATTATTTTTTCAAATCGGTGGTTTGTTTACTTTATACACCTTAATAATAATAGCCGTGTAACTATTCCGTAGTTATACCAAGCTCAATCAACTTGACTCGACAATAGGTAATCAAATACTTTTTTTAACGCTGGCTTTTAAATATTTCTGTGAAGTTAAACAGTTTATCTTTAAAAACAAATCGTATTTGTGGAATAGTATTATGATTAATATTATATTTTCTGCCAATAATTGACGTTGCCAATAAATTATTATTATTATGATAAAATGAAATACAAAGTATAGGTACAATAACGTAGTTCCAACTTAATTTCTTTGTTTTCTACCATTTCTTTTTGTTGTTTATAATGATTGGATATTGTATTTTTTGTTATTTTATTAATGGAAAACTCTTTTTCGTCTTTGTGATAACGATAAATATTTCTTTAAAATTCTACATTAAATATTAATGCTAATAAGATAAACCAGGGTCAATTTAAAAAGCCGGATGTGTCCTGCCGTGACTGTACCTACGTAAGTAAATTCCTAAAATCAATATGTCAAATACCATACCGGAAGACAAAAACGGAATTTAAAATAACCAACTAATACCTTTGCATTCCATTCACCGCGCCATAGAAAGTGAAACTGGGCACGTAGGTTTTAGAAAATTGTATTGTTTAACAACACTGGAAGTTGGAACACTTTATTTTGTTTGTTTAGGCACTGACCCTTGGCTCGGATGTTACGACACTCTCGGCCCTATTAACTACGCTGCTTCTGAGAAAAAGAAAAAAAACTAAACGTCAAACCTCTTTCGTTGTTCAATATTTACTTTTTCTTTACCGCCGGCCAGGAATCTGGTCTGATACTGCAAGGTCGAAACTCATATGTCATTAGTAAAGGCTTAAAACACACGTGTAACTCAGATGCTCTGCAACTAGCATTCTGTCTTCTTTGAGCCTACGCGTGAAACATTTGAAAACTTTAAATGAGAGAGAGAGGGAGAGGCAAAGAAGTTTTTCGACGATTAAGTTATTTTGCTCATGTGTGCCCTGCCTTCAAAAACGGAGGAGTTTTTCAACTAGCCTGTATTTATTTTAAGTTTTTTTACCTCAGAACGTTTGACTCGGTAATTTCAATTTTTATTTTTTGCTTGAAAATTTTTTGCTTCCCGCGTGGAAGTAAATTTTTGTTCACTTCTGACAATAGCGTCGATCAGGAAACGACAAAAATCTGAATATATTACTGGTGGAGGTCGGTTCGTTTTTCCTTTAAAGTTATAGATATTTTAGTGACATCAAAACTGATAAACCACTATACGAATCGAACGTCTGTTCCCTCATCTGCATTATTTTATATACCTATCATCAAATACCATACCGTGGGTATTTGCTTTAGCAAGTGCCTCTGCCTACCCCTCTTTGGGATTGAAGGCGTGAAGTGTATTTTTTTTTCTATCATCAAATCACTCACAAAGGCAATTCATTGTTTCAGATCCCGCACCATGACAAAATAAGTGCATCAAGCAAACAATGGCGCTGCGAATGAAGAAGGACATCAAGAAGGCGTCGTACTACGTGTGGTTCCTGGGCGCCCAGGAGTCGCGCGGGCTGCGCGGGGAGGAGTTCGCCTTGCCGGCCATCAGGGCGCTGGAACAGAGGGCCAGGGATTTGGAACCCTTCAAAGTCACTTTACAGGTTCGTTTGGCTTATCTTCTTAATATAAAAATGAATTGCTGTTCGTTAGTCTCGCTAAAACTCGAGAACGGCTGGACCGATTTGGCTTATTTTGGTCTTGAATTACACGTTGAGGTCCAGGGAAGGTTTAAAAGTTGTATTTCTTCCACTAGACGGGGTACAAAAGCGACTTTTTATGGCAAAACAAATTTTGTCGGGACAGCTAGTCTACTATATAAAAATAAGTCGGGTATTCCTCCCTAACGCTATAACTCCAGAACGCACGAACCGATTTCCACGGTTTTGCATTCGTTGGAAAGGTCTCGGGCTCCGTGAGGTTTATAGGAAAGAAAATTCAGGAAAAAAATTCAACAGAAAAGCGGGTAAACGAAACGAACCCATCTGGTGGCGAAACGGAGTTCGCCGTGTTTGCTAGTTTCTTTTAAAAATAAAAATAATAAAATAAATACACTTCACGCCTTTTAATCCCAAAGCGAGGTAGGCAGAGGCACTTGCTTAATAAGCAAATGCCCCACGGTTCACCAAGCGTATTTAACCCAACGTGACAGGGGGTGAGCCCATCGCCGTTATAGGGTTCACCACACCTTGTGGTGTGCGGGTTTCATCACGATGTTGTCCTTCACCGTACGAGCGTTGCGTGCGTACATAGGCTCTGAAAAAGAGTCCCATTGGTACACGTCCAGTAGCCGGACTCGAACCCGCGACCTCCCGGTTTACAAGTCAAGTGTCCGACCAACTGGACCACAGACCGCTATTTATTTATTTGTTTAATACTTTATTCAACCAACAATACAATGGGTGGACTTTTTGTACGTAGATTTGTTTTCCCACACTGATCTGAAAGACAAGTGACTCGATAAAAAATCCATCAAAACCATTAGTACCGGTTGTTCCGATACGTTACCCCACAGACAGTTCAGACTAGGGTAATTTTCGGGAAACTTTTGTTCAAGAAATTACCCTACATCAAGAAACAACTGCCGCCGAAAAAACAAAACACGGCCGTTGTCCAAAAAGTCTGTGCTGTTATTGAAACGACAATATATGCCTTCAATTATAAATTGCGGTATAGTTCGTGCATTTCATGAATGCGCGCGGGCCTTAGATGTTTGAGTCGTAACGAACAAAACTGCCACACACACATCTAAGGCCCGCGCGCATTCATGAAACGCACGAACTATATAATGTACGATAATTTAATTATTTCCTTATGATTTCGATGTACATTACAAGTTCTCATAAACCGTAACCTATTTACCAATAAAAAATGTTACGCGTAGAATCAATTTACACCATTTTTTGTCCTCTTCACACATCATCGATTCTCCAAGCGTCGAAAGAGATAGCATAGTGTTATCCAAATTTCAACTTTGTCAATGTTGTTTTTACCGAAAAATCTAGTTGTAATTTGCCATTAGTCAATAACCTTCGTGTACAATAATGTTATAAAAATGTGATATAGACGGCAGTGGCGTGCACTGGCTTTTACGACAAGGTAGGCAGTAATCCCCAAGGATGGACACCTATGTATAGGTAACTTGTCTGTACGAAACACAGGTACCTATTTACTCACCCACAAAACACAGGACCTTCGTTAGCCTATGTCGTGAGTACAACAAAAGAAGATCTGGCAATGACTATAATTAGGTCGGGTAGCCAAAATACTAAGGTAGGCAGTGTCTTTTTGCCTATATGTTGCGCACGCCACTGATAGTCGGTATCATTGTCACAGTATATCGTCAAAGTCCTGTCAAAATCTCATTGAAACACGAGGGTGGACTATCACATTTCAATGCTGCGTGAAGTGGAACCCCAGTGACTTGAATACCTTCAGACTGTACTGCGCAGGTAACACACACTCCGGCAAGTCATTCCACATACCGGCGGTTCACTAAGAAAGTGGTATATAGTCATTGACCCCATGTAACAATTTTTATTGGTAAATTGGTAAAAGTATTGTATTTTCCTAGTACATCTTAGCAATTGACAGAAAATTGATTATTTCATAACAGTGATAGGAGTTACATTAATAGCTGTATGTAAACGTGAAACCGAAAATAATACTGTCTATTTTTTTTTAATTGCCCTTATTTACTTTTTTTTAATATACATTTCTCTAAATTACCTAGTACATAATATTAAATTTTAAAATAAAATGCAACTACTTAACTAAATTACATCCTATTCTTTGAATAGGCAAGTGTGTAACAATTTTTGCATTTAACATTAATATTTATTAATTGTATATATAGTATATAATGTATTTAAATATGTATACGATATTATTTACAATATTTAACATAAAAAGCGATATATGTTTTTTTTTCATATTGCTTCGACAATTTCGTTTTTATATGTTGAATTAATTACTTACTATACAAGATATACATAAACCTCACTTGAAAAATTATCAATTTGACAACGCAATCAAATCAATTTTACGGTGCGGTGATTTGCTAATCACATGCAATCATAACCGCATTGTCAAATTAATTACGTTTTAAGAATCTACGGTTCAACTAAGGAGCAAATTAACAATCCTAGTGTTATAGAAGGTACTCTTATTTGACAAATATACGATAATTGAACTTGTAAACATTTATTCTCGAAATAAACGAAACTTTTTTTTTTGATCACAATGAACAACCTTTTGCAATCTACATCCTGCCTGATTAAGCAGCGAATAAATGAAAGACTTATTTGAATAACAAATTGTTTGCAATACGAAATTATAAACAGACAAAACTGTTTAAATTATAAGAAACTGATTTAAATATGAAATTATAAGAAACTGCTTTGAATATGTTAGAAACTAATTTGTATATCGCCCGGTGAACCATGGGCATTTGCTTATTAAGCAAGTGCCTCTGCCTACCCCGCTTTGAGATTAAAAGGCGTGAAGTTATTTATTTATTATTTTGTATATTATGAAATTATAAGAACTGATTTCAAAATGTAATTATAAGAAACTGATTTCAAGATGAAATTATAAGAAACTTATTTCAAGATGAAATTATAGGAAACTGAGCGGGTAACTCTTTCTTTTTCATCTTCCAAACATGCATAATCAAAGATCTTTGACACATGTTCATGAACGCTGGTTGGGCACCAGAGCCATGTCAAACACGATTTCTCGCGCACGGATGGTCAGTGGAAACGCACGGTAACGAGCACAAAATGTTTACATGCCCAATTAAATTATGCATAAAAAATGTTTAATCTCTGTGAAAAAAGTACGTTAAAAGAGTTTCTTGAAGAATCTGTGAAAAATAGACCGTGTCTTTTTTATTTATTTTGTTAAAGCGGAAAAATGCTATGTTATTTTATTTTCTACTTAAATAAAATGTATTTAATAATAACATTATGTTACAACAAAATATTTTCTATATAATTCATTTAGCATTAGGACTGGTTAGTTTAGCTATTTGGCATTTTTCTAAAAACTTCTTTTATTATTTAATAGTTAATTAATGTGTTACATTCTTTCACTATTTTTACGTGCATATTTTAACGGAATACCTATTTGTACTTCTCCAAAAAAAATTACAAGTTTCGTTTCGTTAAACGTTTATACCGGGTATTATAGCGCGAAGATTAACCAAAGATAACCATTCAGCTTACCTTCGTTGTTTGCCCGACGTTTCGACACAGTTACATGTGCCGTGGTCGCGAGCTGAGAGCTGGAGCACGTTTACTGCGAATTCGTTTGATCTATTTCACGCCGTAATACCTGGTATAAACTTTTAATATAATGATATTTCGCGTTTTTGAAAAAAACGATTTTATCGTTTCGTTAGTTTTTTGTTAACATTACGTATAGACAGAAGAATGTGGCCACAGTGCTGCTTGTTGTTAAGCTGCGATGCGATCTAAGATAGAACATGATCTCCTGTCGTCAAGTGAATAACCCAGATATAAAAGAGATTATAGGTCATAGGTAACCTAACCGTAGTCTAAACCTAAAATTTCAACTAGGAGCCTTGTCTACAAAAGTTCAGCTCACGCCAGCAGGAATTAAGAACGTGACTTAAAGTATAGTATAATTGTTCATTTTGTTAGAGCCACACAACATTATCAGTAACGGGAGGTTTTCTAACAGGTGACTTATTGCAGTTCCAAAAAATCCTGGCTGATGTTAAGCAGCGATGTGGTCCACGATGGAGCACACTTGTTAATTAGTTACCTATTCACTCCAGTGACTTGAAGACCTTCAGACTGTACTGCGCAGGAAACACAGACTGCGTTCCCGAAGAATGGTGTTAAAGTACTGTTTCATTTTTAGAAAATAGTTTAATTCAGATTAAAAGCGAGTGTACGTGGGCATTAACTGTTCGTCCCGATTTTATTATTTTACTTACGTAACCCTAAAATACAGTCGTTCCGACGATATCTAAACAAATGGATAAAATTAATAAATTAGCGAAATCGGTCCAGCCGTTCGCGCGTGATGTCGCGACCGGGGTGAATAGTAATTCATTTTTATTCAACACTATTGAACCCGACAGACCTTGTTCGGTCTTAACTATTAAAATTAATACAAAATAAGTATAACCTCCAGGGTGGCCTGTGTCCAGCAGTGGATTCTGCTTCTGCTGTCATTAATCATTACAACAAAGAAAGAATTAGCGAAATCGGTCCACCTGTTCCGGAGTTATGTGGTTACCAACACATATTGGGATTCATTTTCACATTACAGATTATATGTAAATACATAAATATTAAGTAGGTTTTATAAGTTAGAAACATTCTGATGGATATTTTACTAGATATTATTAATTATACAGTTTTAAACAATACATTATTACTAGATACGTATACAAAGATCATGATGACTACATAAAGTAAGTTTTATTGAATAAATTAACACTAAAAATATAGCACAACAATATTAGGTAGGTACACTCGGGCAAAAAAGTGTTCTATTTCAAATATGCCAGTTTCACTTTGACAGACGCACTAAATTTAAAATTAAATACGGCAGGATATCCTAGTACAAATTAATTTAATTCAATATGTATATAGGGTTTAGGCAGGACTCAAATTTTTATCTACTAGGTACCTACTACCTATATATTTTTTTATTTTGCTGTCAATATTAATCATAGCCGTTTATGAAAAAAAAATGGTTTTGCTACACAATGTATAATTCAACAAAATATAATCCTCCTTCAACTTGATACCGAATTAGGTTATTTGTTTATGCTTGTAATTTAGGAGTATGGAGTTTATCCATAAAAACAATACTCATTGACCTATTTTTTTTAGCCACACGCCGAAATATTCTTGTAACACGTTTAAATTGATATATAAGATTCGATAACTAAGAAAACGATCAATCGTTTTGTATCGAATACAATCGTTTTATGACGTAAGATTAAAAACAGCACAGCACAGCAAGTTGTGATTGGTTGTCGTTGCCGAAAACGATCGAAACGAAAAAAAAAATGTGTGCGTGTACTAGTGTACACGCGTAAGAAGTAAAACTTCTTTATGGCCTTATTTTTCGCAAAATGATCTACATGCAACTTTCCAGAAATTGGTTAAATAAAGTTAAATTAGATAAAGTTTAAACAAAAGGATTTTATTATCATAGACATGAATACAAATAAAACAATTATTTCACTTTAACTTTTATACATTGACCGATAGTTACAATCAGAAACTGAGGTTAACCTTAAATATCTTAAATTTAAAAAAAGATGGCGCGTGACGGAAAAAATGTGACGCGTAACCGAAAAATGTGACGGTGATTTTTTTCCAACGCCGATAAAGAAGTTTCACTTCAAAAAATGCGCTCGAAACGAAGCGAACGATCGTTTTTATCGTTCTAACCTCAATGAGTGGTGCCATTCTCGCAGTGTCAAGTAGAAAGAGCAAAATATTATAACAACAATGCTTCAATTACGCCCGTGCCCAACGCTTGTTGTATTTTTTTTACAGAGGAATAAATTCAAATCCCGAACTAGGAATTTTTAATTTAAAAACAGTCTTCGTTTACCTCCTTTGTAGGATTTATGTTTCCTTTTTCATTTTCGTTACACTATTTTAAACACTGGCCGGTTGGAGTCGTGCTTATGTTTTCGCTTCTGTGTTTTTTATTATTGTTATTTTTTTTAATTTTCGCTTCTCAATCCGTGCAGGTTTTGCAGCAGTGTATCTTGTACCTCCTTAGAGCGCAGAGGTTCATGGCGCGAACGTTGTTGCAGAATCTCGACGTGTCGGTGCATGACGTTCCTGTTTTGAAAAAAAGAACATAAAAAAAAATAAATACACTTCACGCCTTTAATCCCCAAAGAGGGGTAGGCAGAGGCACTTGCTAAAGCAAGTACCCACGGTTCACCAAGCGTATTTAACCCAACGTGACAGGGGGTGGAGCCCATCGCCGTTATAGGGTTCACACACCTTGTGGTGTGCGGGTTTCATCACGATGTTGTTCCTTCACCGTACGAGCGTTGCGTTGCGTACATAGGCTCTGAAAAAGAGTCCCATTGGTACACGTCAGTAGCCGGACTCGAACCCGCGACCTCCCGGTTACAAGTCAAGTATCCGACCAACTGGACCACAGACGCTATAATTCAGTTTTTGTAAAATATATTCTTGATTGCAATCTTCTAAAATGTACTTGATCCCAAGACACTTTTGATGTGTGTATATCCCGATTGAAACTTACCTCACATATCCGTCCAGTGGTCTTGAGCCTATCCGCAGCGATGAGGGTGGCTGAGCACACCGGGATGTGGAAGATCATGGCGGCGATCATGATGCCGATCTCCGCCGTGAAGTAGGACGCGAGCTCCGGCGTCGTACACAAGCCGCGCAGGTTGCACGTCACGTATACTCTGCAATGTATATTAATACACACTAGTTATCTCGGCAAACATTTGTTTTGCCATAGGAAGTCGCCTTTGTGCCCCGTGTATTGGAAGAAACATTTTAAACCTTCCCTGGACTTCCACGTGCAATTCAAGACCAAAATTAGCCAAATCGGTCCAGCGGTTCTCGAGTTTTAGCGAGACTAACAAACATCAATTCATTTTTATAAATATAGACTAGGTGTCTCGGCAAACATTTGTTTTGCCATAGGAAGTCGCCTTTGTGCCCCGTGTATTGGAAGAAATACGCCTTTTAAACCTTCCCTGGACTTCTACGTTTGATTCAAGACCAAAATTAGCCAAATCGGTCCAGCCGTTCTCTAGTTTTAGCCAGACTAACGAACAGCAGTCAGCAAGTCATTTTTATATACATAAGAAAAGATAAATAGGTACCTTCTGAACAAGTGTGCTCCATCGTAGAACACATCGCTGCTTAACATCAGGCAGGATGGTGGTCAAACGCTTGTTCATAGTGATAAAAAAAACAACTAGTGGACGACTCGCGATTGCATTCGCGCAGTTCAGTATTTCATACAAACTATAACACCGTCTATACCGGGGGATTTTGGGGACATGATCCGGAACGTAGCAGTAAGCCTGCGATGTGAATGAATCTATACATCGATGGTCCCTATTAAGAAAGTCGGATCTACAAAACGGAACATGTTCAGGAGAGAAGATAGTTTTGGATATTAA